>VDFB02376723.1:0-19385 GCA_007258455.2 Sequoia sempervirens
TAGTTTGTTATTACAATACCTAATGATTGCAGAAGGAGATAATGCAAAACTACAAAAACATAAGTAAAAATGCAAACCTAGAGCATGAAACAAAGATGAATGCATGCATAAAATAAGTTACAAATTTTCTATAAATGACCTTATATTTGCATAGAGGTTGAAACCAGCTTTCCAACACCGCAAAAATCGTGAAAAATGGATAAGCGAGTCAAAATATATGCGTCTCGGAGTGAAAATGACAACATCTAACGTCTGAGGCTGAAAAAGGCATCAAAAAAGCAAAACCAGAAAATAACACCAGCACCATTGAATAGAGCGTCGAAACAGCTTTCCAACGATATCTCGTTTATAAAAAAAGGACATCATATGTGAAAGTTATGCTCGTTTATGTGAAACTGCTCCAGAAATGTTCGATTTGGCCATGTGAAGCCCTTAGAGGCTAAAAAAATAAGGCCCCTGGTCGCCTGGGCGGACCAGGGGCTGAACTGTAGGGTCTTAGGTTGAAGCTCCTGGTCACCCACGTTACCATCGCAGGAGCTGGTTGGCACATAAGGGGGTTGGGCGGAGCCCCAGAGTCCTCCAAAAGACCGCCGGCTGAGGTTTAAGCCCGCAGGGGCTGCAGCTGGGCGCTCGATTGCCCATGGGACCACCCAGGGAGCTCGCAGGGGCTGATTGCGTAGGAGCAGCGCTCGGCTGGTGGCAGGCAGAAGACCACCAGTGGCGGTTTGGTGGGAGTGGTGACCGCCGGTGGTGAGGTGGCCTCCGGGTGGCGGATGGGTGGCCGCCTGGCGGTGAACCAAATAAAACGGGCGGCGCAACTTTTGAACCCAAAATTTGATTTTTTTAATATATTTTTTTTTGATTTCAGTGCCTCGAAGACTGTGCTTGGGGGTCGTACAACCCTTGGACAAAAAAAATTGCCTCTCCGGACGACTGTGTCCAAATCAGATGAATTTTATATGGAAATAGGGGTTTTTGGGCGCTGCAAATCCAACAACGAGGTCCGTTTGGGCCCAAAGTGCTCCAAAAATCAGGCTACCCCCAGATCTATTAGAAAAATCAGTAAGCTAGAAACCCTCGCAGATCTGGAAAACAGTGACGAAAATAAATGAAATAAAAGTCATTTCTAACTTTTTCCAGCGCTCTGAATCCAATGGAAAACCACTGATTTGATCCAAGATGTTGCATAAATGTGCTCAAGGAATAAAACCCTCGAGGGACCTCAAACGAGCTCTACAATGTGTTCCTCCAAAAAAGCTGAGAAGGGGCTGCAAATCGAGGCTCTGATACCATGTTAGAAACCAATATCAGATTTGCAAACTGAAAAGACCTTCCACAGAAGAGAAAATCAGAAAAAGCAGAGATTTGCAAAAGATGTGCAAATTGATATATTCGAAGTACAAAATATTACAAGAGATAATTTTATTTATAAAAGCAAAGATGCATATACCTAATCTTATCTTGAGCAACAAGATAGCTCGATAAGATAAGGATAAAACCTATAACTTAGGAATTAAATAAAGCCTAAGTAAACTTATGCAAAGTGTAATTAATAATTAATTAAACCAAAATAGGTAGTGTATAACATACAAGACAACTTTTGATTCTCACAATGTAAATGACATCTAACCTTCAACTCTCACAATGTAAACATAACACTAGGTTTGAGATGTGGATAAAAATATCACACATTCCATTTACATTTAGATTAAAATATGACAAGTGAAGTAACATAGGCATGTAAAAAAAATGAAGCAATGAGAAACTTATATATTCATGTCATTTTTCATAACCTTGGTCAATAATTTTTTTTTAAAAATAACATAGCTATAATTTATACATAATTATGTCACTTGAAAATGTTAATTTATATTTATATTTTTATCATCATATGTGGCTTATGTAGATTTTATGGTATAAAGCAAGTAAATTCATCCTTGTCAATCTAGCACATATATCTTCCTCAAATACAAGCTCAACAAGTGCCACGTAGTGGCCAGTACTTGCTTTTGTAGTATTGTAGTTAGAGGTTTGTAGTCAAATAAAATATACGTAAATTTAGTGAAGGTGAATAAAAGTATATATATTGTTAATTATTGTATTTTAATTTGACTTTTGTTTTTTTTTGTTTTGTTTGTTTAGTAGTGATGGTTGTTTTTATTTGTTTTGGTTATGTAATGTAAATATCTTATTTAATGTTAAATATTTAAAATAAAAATAAACTAGTATATATGTTATTTTTTTTAATAAAATAAAGTAGAATAAATTTTAATTGTATAAATTAAACATGAATGTAGAATACATTTGAATCTTTATATATAATTTATATTATTATATAATATATTATAGTATTGCAACTCCTTCGACAAATGTTTATAAATATGATTGTGCAGTTGGAGTAAGCTTCCAAACATGAACGTTGCTCGGTATGACTTTGGTTGTGCTGAGGTTAATGGTCTAGTTTATGTCGTTGGTGGTGAAACTCTCTCTAGTGTTGAGGTGTTTAATCCAGAAGAAAATCAGTGGACATTGACTAAGAGTTTAAGGCGTCCCAGGTGGGGTTGCTTTGCTTGTAGCCTTGAAGGAAGGCTATATGTCATGGGTGGCCGATCGAGCTTAATGATTGGATATTCAAGGTGCATTGATATCTACAACCCTGCAAATCATAGATGGGATGAAATGAAAAATGGATGTGCTATGGTTATTGCCAATGCTATTTTTGACAATAGACTCTTCTATATAGAGTGCAAAAATGATAGGAAGCTGGCAATTTTCAACGCCCCAGACAACTCATGGGAAAGGATCCCTATGCCACTTGTGGGAAGCATGAGTGTAAACTTTTGTTTTGGTAGGGGGGGTGGAATCTGTTGCTCTTTTCCACCAAAAATGACCCCTATTATAAGAAAGGTCTTTATGAGTTCATGATGCAACCTAGCTTATAGGCAATGTAAAGAATATGAGACTGCCCCATACTCTCACAATGTAGATGGCATCTAATTATGTTTCAATACAAGATACAAACATTTTTTTTTTGATATGTAAGATTATTTTATTAATTTAAAGAGGAAAGCATACAATCGTCTACTACGCAGGAGATATCAGTCGCTCAACCAAAACCCAAAGACTACCAGACTACATCATACCAGTACAGATAAAACGATCATGGCAATATAGATAGCAAAATTGACAGTGCCACTGTCAAACCCAAAAAAATCCCAGACTCAAACTAACCACCACTAGACCATAGCAATTATTGACTAAAAATAGAAACCAACCAAATTATAGAAACCCATTAAGTTTCGCAAAGGAATTGAAGTCCTTGACCCATTCGAAGCCTCTGACCACTATTAACCCAAGCAATTTCTTGAGATATTCCACTGCAACAACAACAATCATATTTTGACGCATGAGAGTTGCCCCGCTTAGGTCCAAGAGGAAAGGATAAAACTTAACGGCCTCATCGGTCTTTCGCAAGAGCTCCAAATCAACTGGACTCGAGATCCCAGTGCCTAAAATTGCCACCTTCAAAACCTCCTCCACACCACCTACCAAATCCTTCCTGAACAACCACACCAACAACTCTTTCGCCTCCATCTTAGGAACTTGGTCAAAAACCGCGAAGAAGCATGCACATTGTCTCTCCCATACTCCTTACATTCGAGGTGACTAGAGCCCATAATCATTTTAACTGCCACAACTGTGAGAGGATCAATGTTGAGCAAAATTCACTTCAACCTCTAGTTCGTTATCTCACGAAACATAGCTTGCCTTGATGTCGCAAACAGAGAAATTGGAGTGTCTGCTCCAAACCATGACAAACCCTCCACCGAAACTGCTATGATAAACTTCGAGTGCCCAACCATTGGTATCCACAGACAACTTCAAAAGCCGAGCAAAGGCTGCCAACTGGCTCACCACCACTAACTAAGCATCAACACCAAAAAACTTTACTATGTTGCACAAACCGTCACCTCCACTCATTAATAAAGCCCTCAAATGCCAAGCAACTATATCATCACACAAATGAGAAATTATTTGTAGGCAAGGCAAGTTGTCCTTGTGCTAGTGATTCTATCTTGCTAACCTTGCTTCGTATGCATGACCTTCATTAAAAAAAGAGCTCAAACTGTTCGCCATCAATACTAGTACTCACCTTGAATGATGTCACCCGCCTAACACTCAGCATCCACCTCAACACTAATTACCCCTACATGGATGCCACGCACCCCAAACCGCCAATAGCCCTCTGCCAAATTGGAGGGCCGCCCCCCCAACCGCCCACACAAGATACAAACTTATTACTGTCATTCAAAAACACATTTTTTTTAATACACCCACTATGGAAATGAAGGGAAAGGTTATTTTGTAGTCCATGATGCAACCTAGCTTATAGGTAACATATATCATACAAGACAACCTTCGACTCTTATAATGTAAACGACATCTAACCTTTGACTCTCACAATGTAAACATAACACTATGTTTTAAGATGTGAATAGAAGCTTAGCTTATAGGCAATGTAAAGAATATGAGACTACCTCATACTCTCACGCTGCAGACGACATCTAATTATGTTTCAATACAAGATACAAACTTATTTCCTCTCATTCAAAAACACAATTTTTTTGAATACACCCACTATGAAAATGAAGAGAAAGGTTCTTTTGCAGTCCATGATGCAACATAGCTTATAGACAATGTATAGCATACAAGACAACCTCCGACTCTCACAATGTAGACGACATCTAACCTTCAACTTTCACAATATAAACATAACACTATGTTTTGAAATGTAGATGGAAAGATACACCCATTATAAAAATGAAAAGAAAAATCCTTTTATGATCATACCCAACCAACATATAACATATTTTCTTATTCCATAGTACTTTTCCCATTTAGGAAACTTATTTTACCCTCCATTATTTCCTCCAAAACATTACTTTTTAAACCTAAATTTTATATTTGACAACTAAATAGGTAGCCTACCCCTCCTACTTGCCCAATGAACACCATAAACTATACCCACTGCCAGCTCACCTTGACCAACAACCCGAGTTGGGTAAGTGTGGTGGCGGACCCCACTTCTCATAACTTCCCCACCAGACCAAAATGCTCTCATCAATCATCTGGAACACCATGAAAATCCGAGAAGGGAAAGAAAGCGATGGATCCTAGAAAGCGTGTGCCCCCCCCCCACTTCCATGAATCAGCATCCATACCCATTCACAAACACCATACATGCCATGCCATGACATGGCGATGGGACAGATGTACAATTGCTTATATTCGACGGGAGTAAAAAGTGGAATTTTAAGTGGCGGAGGTGGTGCACGGCACTCTGCCGCTCATTTTTTCCCTCTGTCGGCCGTTTGCGCAACTTTTAAGAATTCCCACTTCCACTTACTTTTTCTTTTTCCCTTCCTTATCTTCTCATTTTTCCAGAACTTTGTCTCTCCCTTTTTCACACAAGGATTTTCTGTATAATATCTCCACTCACCCAATGGATGTACACCCATTTCACAGAAAATTGGACTGTTTTTAATGTTTTTTTAATTGAATCTGTCGCTGCCGTCTGATTTTGGTCGCCGCAGGATCAACAGTTGTACAAGTGCCCGTCATTATTACTGTCGCCTAAAGTAATAAGAGAGTTCTCTTCTAAATTTTTTTAGGAGATATATTTAAGAAATAAGGGTACTATCGGGGAGGGGGTCCATAGTGGGGCGAAGATCAATAGTGGGGATAGAAGTTGATCAGTGTGGGTCTCACGGTGGAGCGACTTAATATAGTGATTGATATTTGTTTTGAAGTAAAATTTGTTTATCATATCATGGTTAATATCTTTTGTGTCGTGTTCATTTTATATTTGATTTTTGATTTAGTGGTTTATTTTGGACAAGTGGCATCTTAGTATGAATATGACAAGGTATAGAAGTCAAATAACACACAATAAGCTTAAACAATTATGAAGATAGATATTAGCCCTTTTCTATGCCCACCTTGACAAAGTAAAACTAAACTTGACAAAGTTGTAATGTCTCAACCTTTTGTCTATACCCACTAATGGACAAACAATTTTTTCATGAAATAGATGTGGCATCAACTTGTCACATTGCACACTTATGCACAAAGGGTGTTGTAACAAGACACAATGACTCTCAAGGTGTGCAACATTGTTGCACTAAGCATAGTGGCATAAGAAAAAGATTTACTCAAACACACATCCAATCGTAAATCAAAGTTGTACTTTACACCCCCTTGAATTCTTGCATTGTGCTTATCTATTCAATATTCCAAGGTTCAAAAAAAGTTTTGCTCAACTAACAAATTTTGGTAGAGTGTGAAGTTTCAATACAACGTTGCAACTCTTGCTCCCCTCCTCCTTTCTTACAAAACTTTGAACCCCTCATGCAACGTTGCAACTCTTGTTCCCCTCCTTTCTTACAAAACTTTGAACCCCTCATGCAACTTTGCAACTCTTGAATCATCATCATGATCCTACTAGATCCTTATCGTTTCTAGGTATCCTCCTTAGCCTACAAGACACCCTAATCAAGATCATGCATCACACCTTGAACATATTGTCACAAAACGTAAACATGGAACACATTATGGGTGCATGAGAGATTAGGGGTCAAGGCAAGTCAATATGCAGCATGACAAATCATATCTAGGATTTCAAATGGCCACAAAGTGTGGTGCAAGATTATAATCTTTTCCATAATGGATCAAAGTCTTGTGCGAGCATACACTAAAAAACACATGAGCACCAACTAAGAAGTTTTAGTTTAATATCTTGGCATTAACATACTTCTATTGTTTATCTTGCATAGTTAACAACTTGTCTCTAATGTAAACCACGTATTGGTCCATATCCTAAAGCATCTCAAGACCAAGGGAAAATCAATCTTCAATCCTATCCCAACTCAATGGAGTTTGACAAGGATGGCCATACAAAGCCTAAAAAAATGCCATTTCAAGGGCTCTATGGTATTTATTGTCACAAGAAAACTCTACAAGGTACAAATAGTCCTCTAACTTAGACTACTAGTCTATAGCATATATGTGAAGCATATCCACAAGCACTTGATTCACCCTCTCAATTTAAATATCTATCTTTGGGTAAGAGGTTGAGTTAAATTTGAGATGAGTGCCCAATGCGTGTTGTAATAAAGTCTGCAACAAAGATGTGAGCACACAATCATGATATGAGATGATCTTGCAAGGAACTCTATGTAGGTGAATAACATCCTCCATGAAGACACGTGTCACTAATGTAGCACTAAAGGATGTCTTTATAGGACAAAAGTGGGGAACCTTGGTCACTTTGTAACTCTTCCAAAGTATATGCCAACCTTTTATTTTCACAACCTTTGTTTCTTATGGAACTTTGAACCCCAAGTGTAACTTTGCAACAATTGCAAGTTGCATACTAACTTCTATTTTCTACAACCTTTGTTCCTTGTAGAAATTTGGACCCCATGTGTAACTTTGCAACAAAAATAATTCCCATCCAACCTTTAATTCCTACAACCTTTAGTCCTTGTGAAACTTTGAACCCCACATACAACTTTGCAACACTTGCAATTTATAGCACAAGTTTCACTTTTTAACAACTAGCACTGGAAAACCCTATATAACTTCAAAGTTTCCATGCCACTTTGCAACTATCACAACTTGCATCCCAAGTTCCATTTTTTGAAAACTAGCCAAGGCAAACATTTCACACTTCCTTGCATACATGCACCCTTACTCCATAATTTTGTTGTTTAGCCATACATATGAATCATTGACACTTGGCTCTTCCCTACAAATACATATTATGTGCCGAGTTCTAATCCCACTAGTTTCACCTTGTAGATTCACTAGCTTTCAATGCAATTTGGGAATCCAACTATAATTCTAGGAGTTGATGAAATGGGCATAGTTTTTTTTAATCATATGTGTGCTATTAAAAAATGGTTTGGGCCAAGTATTTGAGCATGTACAAGCTCTTCATTGGCCAAATGAGTAGTCCCAAAGAACTCACTATCTATACAAATAGATTGACTACTTTAGCATACAAGCATGGATCTAGAAACAATTGCTCATAAAAGTTACATTTCCACCTCAAATTGCAATATTCATTCCATTAAACATTATATATACACCACATCTATACTAATTACATATTCATTCACATAAGAGATATAAAATATTCTTTCTAATCATGCTTCCATGGCTTAATCAAACATAAAAAATTCACTACAAAATGTCTACATTCAACTCCAAAACCAAGCAATATCAAAATAAATTATGGAGATCATGCCACTTATGTAGATAGATTACAATCCAATAAATAAATGTCTTTAATCATAATCACATATTTACTTAAAAGGATTCCAACATCCCAAATTATGCATTTTCATCAAAAGATACAAAGTAACATTTTGATACATCTGAAAGGTTAAGAAATCCTTGCACGCTCTCCAAGATTCTCCAAGAATTTGTTGGCCTAGTGGTTATTCAACACTATCCAACCATGTGGAACCCTTAAGCCCACCCCTCTATACTAGGAGGCAACTAACTAGATATTCATTCAACACAAACACCAAACATAACAAGTACAACACATGACTATATAAATCAAAGTAAAACAATAGTAATATGCATCATGCAAGGATTATAATAGATGATATTGAGAAAGGGCACAAATATCAATGCATAAAAATTTGGAACCACAAGCAATCATCAAGTCACAATCTATTGCATAAAAGAAGGAAGAGAGTACTGTTTCATAATGAGTTTATCAAAACCATTGTGGGGTTGGGGAGTATGTCTCCATCTAGTAGGGATCCTAATCTCAAGAATTATAATGTCCTTCATATTCATTAAATGTATCCACATGTGTATATGAAAGTGAACTTATGGGTTAATCTTATTAATGTTTAAAATGTGAAACCTCATTTATTTTACTTATTATTATTTATTTACCACTCTCCACATCATTATTTTATTACAAATGGATGGGCATGAGATTCCACTCCATATAGACCTAGAGTCCTCACATCCTACGATCATATAGACAAAAAGATCGATATGGTCATGACATGAAAAAGTAGGTCCAATCATAGCACATCTATGTCCACATGATTTTCCCATTCTATTTTCCATGAGAGAATATTAGTCATGCAAAATACAACTTACAAACAAGTTTACAATTCAAAAATTCATTTTTGATAAGCACACAAATTTTTAAAATTTTAGATTCAATGGAGAAATTTTCAAAACCCACCAAATTTCAAATTTTTTTTTTTTTTTGAATTTCTAGGTCCCTCTTGAAGCCGAGGGAATATTAAACAAAATTTTCAATACACATAAAATTTTGAAAATCAAATTCACCATAATTCTAACATGATTTTTAAAAAAATTTCTAACTTGAGATTGTTAAATTATTCAACACATAATTTGACAATCTCCATACTTGAACAATCCTATAAAAGGATTGTCATATGCATGCACATAAGTTGTGCATGACCAAAGAATACAAATTAAATCACAAAGCATGAAAAACTAAGAGAAACTTACCTCCAATGCAAGCCAATATAAATGAATTTGGTTTTCTTGATGAAGTTCTACCACAAAATAGCAATCAACAACAATCCTTCTCTTTCAATCATCAAATCTAAGGACAATCCAAAACCCAAAACTTTCTAAATAAATTTCTAAGCTTTAAGCAAGAGGAGAATAAAACCCAACCAAACCTCAAGTACCAATAAAATAACTCCCTTTTCTCTTTTATGCAAAATCCCTTTCCCTATTTCACACTCAAAACCACTTTTAAACAAGACTCATCTAGTTCCATCAAAATCTTTTTATTTACATGTGTAATATTTTTTTAAAATTAAATGCTTATTTTAATCCTTTTCATTATGCATGTATGTTTGTATGTATACACACACACACATACATATGTATATATGTATGTGTGTGTGTGTGTGTGTGTATGTGTATGTGTGTGTAAGCATCGATAATATATTCACATAAATATATACCAATTTTTGAAATAACATAGATTTCATTTCACTCTTGTAGTTCTCATCACATTACTAGGCATTAGAAAAATACAAGATTTACTCAATACTAACATAAACTCATTTCACAACTAATGCCTCTAAGAATGGAGCTTTCTTCAGGTGGTTTTGCATTTTTCAAAATCCTGGGAAGGCGGGAAATGTTGGCTCCCTTCTTGGTGGTAATGATGGTCGGTGTGATGATGGAAATGATGTTGGTGCGGATTTTTCAACCTTTAGTAGGGCTGTTGGTAATGGTGGTGGGTCCTCTTTAGTCTCTAGCATTCCAGACTCTTCGGTTTCTGTGGCTGGTGTTGGTTCTATGCCTAATAGATGCTATCTTTGTGAGGAGGATGCAGAGGACTCCTACCATTTGTTCATTGGGTGCAAATATGCTCAAGAGGTGTGGGGGATTATGCTAGATTACTGGAAGTTGGAGTGGGTCTTCCCTTATTCAGTTATGGAGCTTTGGAGCCAGTGGCAGGCTCCTTCTTCCAATCCCTCTATGTGCATTCTTTGGTCCCTTATCCTTCCTCATATTGCATGGGGTTTATGGAAGGAGAGGAATAATTTTTTTAGGAATGTTGCACTTCCCTCGATCATATTGTTTTTTAAGATCTCTACGGCCATTAAGGATAACTTCATGTTGGTTGTAGCTAATTCTAACTTTCCTAGTCGTGTGGTTGTGTCAGATTATGATTTGAGGGTGGTCGATCTGTGGAAGCTTAACTTTGATATTGCCCAGCCTTTGAAAAAAGTCAATTCTGCTCAAGATGGGGTGACATGGTATTCTCCTCCTCCTGGGTGGTATAAAGTTACTTTTGATGGTTCTGCTAAAGGTAATCCAAGACCTTCTGGCTATGGGGGAGTGTTAATATATCATAATGGTAGTCTAGTTCCGATAGTGGCACTCCCTCTGGGGATCCAGACAAACCACTATGCTGAAGTTGTTGCAGCCTATCATAGTTTAAAATTGGCAAGGATGAAGGGGGTATCAAAAATTTGGGTGGAAGGGGACTCATTGAATATTATCAATTTCCTTAGGAGACTCACGTCTCCCTCTTGGTCCATAGAAAGACTTATCAATGACGCTCTCTCTTTGTTGAATAATTTTGATGAAGTCTACATTCCCCATATTTTTTTGTGAGGCTAATGGTGTTGTGGACCTTTTGGAAAACCTTGGTGTGTCCTCAGCTAGGTCTTGGGATATTAATGACCATTTTCCTATTGATCTTATTACACTCCTTAATAATGATAGTCCCTAATTCAATGAAGGGGGGCAAAATTTCTAGTAATCTTAAGGGATGGTGGTTTAATGATAACTTTCTGATGTTGATTAGACATTTGATTGCCGACATTCTTATTGGAAATTGTGGGAGGATGAGTTGTAATCTCATGAGGGATTTGGCCTTGATTTCTCTCTGTACCTCAAAAGTCATGATCACACACTTTTTGGGTGTTATTTCCTCTTTGGCAGTTTTGATTATCTCCATTTTTTTTGTGTGGTTTCATTTATGAGAATTGATCTTGACGCTTTTGGAGATGGGAGGAGATAGGTGTAGAACAAATCCCTTTTCATGTGTTGAAACCAAAGCTGATGGTGATGTTTGGAAGATATTGAAAAAAGGTGGGGTCACTCCTTTTATGGAGAAATTACATGGGTTTGATCCCAAGACCTCATAGGAGTTTTTGGAGGCTTGGCACAACCGTGTTCTTAGTATGTTTGGAATCGACATCACTGTGAATGATGAGTTCATAGTGGAAGTTACAGGGTTGTTGACTTAGGGGAGAAATTTTTTCAAAGAAAAAGCTATGCCTAGGGTGGCAAGAATGAACTTCCCGAGGGATAAAGAGAAGGCTAAAATTGTTAAGCTCTAGTGTGGTGGCTTTGATTGAACCTCAATTAAACCAATCTAGGGAGATGTGGCTATCGCTATTATGCAGTACTTTAATCTAGACGGGAGATATTCGACAATTTATGGGCACCATCTCATGCTACTAAACCATTTTCATCATGGTAAGTTGGTCTCCTTCCCGTTTTATCTTCTTTCATCTTTGAAGAATAAGATTATGGATTATAGAAAGAATCCCAACAATCCCTTTTTACACAAGGGGTTGATGCTTTTAATTGTGTAGCACATCAAAGAAAGGTATGTAATTGCAATCCCTATTCCTAGTAGATCCTACAAGGCCAAGAAGAAGGATAAGTTGATGGGGAAGTCTTAGTTGGAAGAGGAGGAAGGAGGTGATGAGACAAAATCTAGGGATGACTCCCTGGCCTGGTCTGATGGCTATTAGACGGATTTGGACTTTGATAATCCTTTAGTTGGGGTTAGGAAAAGTTTGGTCCCTTCTGGGTTGGGTAGTAAGAGCTCCGTGAAGAATGTTGAGCCCTCTTCCTCGTGTGTGAAGTGTAAACTAGGTGCTTTTGAAGAGGCTGATATGGAGGGGAAAGACAGTGGTAGGAAGGTTCTGAAATGGGGGCCAATGAGTGTTGTTGCTTCCCAAGCTATGGAGGAGCATTCTCATGAGGGTTTTGGGGTTTCTAAGGTGTGTGGGGTGGCGAAAAACTCAATTGATGATAAAATTATGAATTGTGGGGGGATAGGAGGGTCCTAGCTAAAGGGGAGGCAAATATGGAAAATTTTGTTGACTTGGAAGTGTCTCTTGCAGTGTTGTTTTCTAAAGGAAAAGGAAAATAACAATTCGTACCACTTGCTAGTTTCCAAGAAGTTGATCCTCCGATGAGCTCTCAGTAGGGGAGAGGTCTGTATTGGGGCTCGTTGGATTTTAATTAGGCCTCAGGTTTGGTAAAGGAAGGGTTAGATGTTTTCTTTAACTTGCTCATGTGGTTCATTCAAGAGGTCCAAGAACTTCATGGTAAGTGAAACACTATAGCCCGTTGTAACATCTCCACTCAGAAGTTTTAGGGAGCAGGGTTTTATTTTTAGCATGGTTAGGTTGTTGAACTCCACTCTCAACCAAGTGGTAGAGGATTTTGCTAAATTGAAAAAAGACCACGATCCTAGGATTTATGCTTTGGAAAGGAACTTCTTGCAAATTCGTAAAGGTCTTAATTCCTTGATAAACCTCAACAAGGATTTGCTTGAGACCATGATTGAAGGTTTGGTGCTTCTTAATGAGAAAGAAAAAGAATTGAGTAGCAAGTCCCTCTTCCTTGACCCTTTGAAGCAGGCTTTGGGTGAGGACTTTGAGATTGGGAAGTAGGCTACTGACTTGGGGACTAGTCTGAGTGTTTGCACTTGCAACAAAACAAAGAAATGCAATGTGGTTCCTATGTAAGATGTAAAAGAAATTAAGGAGATGCATGAAAAGGTGATAACCAAGGATGTGGAAGCGGTGAGGATGTTAAAAGAGCTTCTCTAGTTGTTGTTTTGTGTTCACTTTTTGTTTGTTTTTTGCTGATGGTTGGTTGATTGTGGTTTAATCATCTTGTTGGTTTTTGGGGCAGCATTACTTCTTTTTCTTTTGGGTTTCCTTCTCTTTTTTATATGGTTTCAGGAACCCTTCAAAACCTATTTTACATTAATAAAAAACATAAAGTCATTTCACAAGCACCCATAAGCATTATTGAAAGTAATTCCATATGATTAATAATATGAGTTGAGTAACCTATGTTAAACACAAAAATATTTACAAGTTAATACAAGACTTAGGAATATAGAATTAAGTGATTTAGATCTAGGTTCATTGAGCCCCACAAGACTACTATCATAACTCAATATCAAGTGAAATAAGAATAAGAACACATTTTTTAATCCAATATGATTTTCTTAAATTAATCATCATTGAGTAAACATGTTCCAACACACTCAATTAAAATATCAATTATAGCTACACAACATAAGATAGCTAAGGCATAGCATATAGTGACCAATGAGATAAAATCCAAAAGATGATATCATTATATAAATCTAACTAAAATTCATCTAACACTAGCATGATTTAGCTATCAAGATGCATAATAAATAATCATGATGCTAAAATTGATGATATAATTTTAATCACATTTAATAGTGAAAATGGTGAAATTAAAAATATTGTAGAGTTCAAGCATATGGAAATACAAACATGTGAATCCAAATTACATGATCCTCAATGGAAACAAAAAAAATATTAGCAAGTATGTTATCAATATACAAACTCAAAACTCAACAATAGAATGAGGCGCATACATGTAGGACCTTGTACATCCCCCTCCCTTAAAATTAGGATTACTCCTAGAAGCTTGAAAAAGGATGAGGATAAAGAACCCACAACCACATAGCATCATCCCATTAGCTATTGAATCATCATGATGATCCCATTGGACCATTACCTTATTTGAGTCTCATCCCTAAAGGATTAACCTTTGATGCTATAATATATTTAGATATTCTAAATAAATTATCTTGCTCTCCTCAACCAACAAAACACTCTAGCCAAGAACATGCATCACATATTGAACACACTATCTCAAAATAGAAACATGAAACACATTGTGGATGTGTGAGACTCTAGGTAGCAAGGAAAGTTCGTATGCAATAGTAAAAAACATATTTCAAATTTTAAATGGCTTAACATAGAATGGGGTAGAGAGGGAGCGGGAAGAGGAATGGGGGTGGAAATTTGAAATCTAGGGATGAATCTGGAGAGGAAGGAGATGATTTTACAAAGGTAGATGGTTTTCTTCTACTGGGTTGGCTACTGGTGCCAATCTGTGGGGTTGTTGTGGAGTGTTGGCTATTGTCTTTGGCCTGGGATGCGTTGTTGTAGGTCTATTTGTTGCTTCTGTCCTACTGGGAAGATGTGGTTTGGTGTTGGTAGTTGTCGTTAGCCTACTAGGGAGTTGTGTTTCGGGACTAGCCATTGCAATCTCCCTGTGGGGTTTTTTTGGGTCCTTTCCTTTCCTTGGTGTTTCTTGTTCTTTGGGGTTTTTGTTTCAAAGTGTTGGATGGGTGGTTTATTTTCTACTTTGGATCTATATCTAAGCAACTCTCCTTCATGGGTTTATTAGGTCTCAAGAGGGTTGGGCTTAATTTTTTTCTACTTCTGAGACTCTCCTTGTTGATGTTGTAATCTTCCTGGTTGTAGATGGTTCCCCATTGGCCTCTGTTCTTTTATCCTCAAATATTTCTCTACTGATCTCTTTAGTTTGGAGCTAAAGGAAATGCTTGTTGTCCTTTTTCTTAATATGTTGGTTTTAGCTAGGCTTGAGGTTGAGATGGAGTGGTGGATTTCCCTCCTTGTTGTTGTTGGATAAACTAGGTTTTATAGCTCATTTTAAGATTCTTATGGAGCCAAAGGAAGTGTTTACTACCCCTATTTTTGGTGGGTGTTATTTTTTATTATAGGAAAATAAGGTTTTGAAGGGGCCTCGAAACCCTTTACAAGATAAGTCATTGCTTCATCATATAATCAAAACATAACAAGCAACCAAAAACAAGCACACAGACAACCAGAAAAAAAACACAAAAAAATAGAAGCACACTAGATATTTTTCAGAATATTCACAACTTCAAGATCACTGTCAATTATTTTCTGATGGAAATTCATAACTTCCACCACTTCATCAACAAGAATACTAGTCTTTTCATTAAGTTTGGTCTTGTTGCGAGTACGAGTAAAAGGCCCAATATCAGTAGTGGTCTTATGCTGCACACCACCCTTAGCCACCATGTCTTTCGTTCTAGAACTGTCCCCTAGCCACTTTCTAGCCTTCTTATTTAGAAGACACAAAACCATAGCCTCATTGCACATGGCATGTTTGCTAACCTCCACAACCTTCTCTAACTTGTCTTTAATATTAGAAAACTTTTGCTCAAAGGCATTCTTCACTTTGAGAATTTCATTAACAACCATTTTAAGGGTATCAAAAAGTTGATTGACCTCAACCTACACTTTATCAATTTGAGCCTGCATATTCATCCCCTTAGAAGAGGAGGCCTCATCAACATTATTACAAACAACTCTAACCCGAACATTAGTATAATTCATCTCATGAAAAAACCACTTAAAAATCTTCAATAGGGAGAGGGAGCTCTCCTTAACAAGACCAAGATAATCAGGCATAATTTCCCTTCTAAAATTAAAAACATCTTTTTCAATGGCATAATCTTCCTCAAAATCACTTCTAGATGAAGCATTCTTCAAAGTATCCTTCCCTTTCTGAGTTGACACCATCACCCCTTTATCCAAATTTTGCTTCATCACCTGGTACTCAGAATCCAGCTGGTTGCTAGTAAGATCCTGCTACTCATCCCTCTCTAAGCCCACAATAGAACTTTTCCTCTGCTGCCCCTCTTTAAGCTGCATGACAGGAATAGGGGGGACCCCTGACTGACCCTTATTTACCAAATCCTCCTTGCATAGGTTTTCCATCGCAGACCCCTTCAAATTCTTTCCACCCGACCCCTTCACAGGGTTTGATTTCAAGCTGGGATGATCACCCTCAACCTCCTCACTCATATCATACACATCAGTGATTGGGGATTGAGCATTCTTTCTTTTCTTGTCATCAACCTTCGTCTTTATACTCCTCAATCCCTTCACAACTTTAGAATTTTGGTAGGACTTCACAATCTCTACCTCATCACTAGTAATATACTCATCATCCTTGGAGGGGGTAGGGGAATGGTTCTTTTTCCTCTTCTTACCATTTGAGATAGCAAGAGACTTCAACTCATCTTCCAAGGAAGCATCAGACCTAGGGGAGTAGTCTTCATCCTTGGATTCCTCCTCAGACCCTGTAACATACTCCAAATTTTTCTTTTTTTTTACCAACATTGGGAGGATTAGGTTGGGCAGGGAGAATAAAATCCTTGACATAGTCAGTAATCAACACAATAAGACCTTCATGGAGGATAGGGTTTCTAGGATTACGTCTATGATCCCTTATACTAGTTTCAAGAGAGACCAAGAGGTAGTAAGGAAACAAAATTATCTTTTTATGCCTAAAATGGTTCAATAAGACAAAATGATGCCCAAAAACAATAGAAAAGCATCCATCCAATGTAAAATACCTCATTATCTTCTCCACGACATCTATCCAAATTTCCTTGAGAGAGGAACGCATATAGCCACCACATTTCACCTTTTCAAACTTCCTCCGCTTGTTGTATTGAAAAAAACATCCATAGCCAGACTAGACTCATTCTTATCTCTGTAAAATTTCTTCCCATTAGTTGATAAGCCTGTAATTTCAGCAATGAGTTCCTATGTGATTGTAAATTCCTTTCCCCTATTTCCAACACCCTGTTATGCCAACCCTCCAAAAAATCCTATGAGATCTTTTCATCGAACCCATGCAACTTCTCCATATATGGGGTAACTCCCTCAACTTCCAAAAATTCTCATAGCCTTTTGTTAGCTTTCATAGTGTTGCAAGATTTGGGCTCCGTTCTATTTTGGCTTCCTCCCATGGTGGCAACATGCAAAAATCCCAACAAAAGGAAGAATTTGCAGACAATCCGAATAAACTTAAAAAGCTTGCAATGGAAAATAGGAACCTTCGAGAAAATAAAGGCTTCCCAGATACCCACAATCTGTGTGGAATAGACAATGTGGAAGAGATAAATCATGAGAGAAGGAGGCCTAGTCATTCAAGCCACCACACCATACCGCCCGACCTTACCTCTCAACGAGCTACACCTCAGAACAAGTTGCCACATAAGGGACATGAGACAACAAATCATCATTAAAAGAGCACTACCCTAAACACATTTGAGTATCGTATTGAATAATTAAGTGAGCCTCCAGGGGTAGAAGATCATGTTCACCCCAAACCATAGAGTCATTCGCCCCATAATTGGCACAAAAATCAACCAATCTATTGCCTTCTCTATAGCTATGTGAGATATGGCATTGATCAAATTATTCCAAAATATTTATAGCATCATTAATGAGTGCCTCCACTGTCCATGAAGGATAAGACAACTTCTTAAGGTAATTAATGATATTGAGGGAGCCGCCCTCAAGCCACACCTTATCATATCCTTTTGATTGTGCTACTTCAAACCATGATAGGCTGTAGATGCTTCCACAAAGTAGTTTGTCTAGGTTGCCAAAGGGAGTGCCACCACAAAAAAAAACCTACCATTAGAGTCTCTTAACACTCTCCCACAACCAAAAGGACCCAGATTACCTTTAGCAACACCGTCTATGTTAACTTTCACCCACCCAACTAGAGGGGCCTTCAACACCACATCCTCCCTCGAAGCTTTACTTTTATAGAGAGGCTGAGAAATATCACAAGACAAATTCCACCTACAAAAAACCTCTTTATCCCCCTATGAAATCACCAACTTCGGGCCAACTTGAAAAGAGGTCTGAGACAAGAAGTTTTCTTTGATAGCAACACATATATTATGAGCCACTCTAATAGATGGGAGAGTAGAATTCCTAAAGATCTTGTTGTTTCTTTCCAACCATATTCCCCAAGCCATATGAGGAAGAATGAAGGACCAAAGAACATTCAAAACAATATTCTGTGAGGGAGCCTTCCATTGTGACACTAAGTCACTAAGAGAAAAAAAGAAAAACCAGCACAGGCCCCACATAGAGAGCAAAAGAGCCCATATTTCATGCACAAATCTGCAACCAATCAAAAGATGACTAGGATTCTCCACCTCTTCTTCACATAAAAACAACGGTTAGGAAACATAAAGTCTCTTTGCACAAGATTATCAGTGGTCAACACTTTACATTGGCAGAATAGCCAAAAGAAAATGTTAATTTTAGGAATCAACTTAGGATTCCAAAGAGAAGCCCATAATGGAATAGGACCAATAAAGGAGACCTGCAAGGCAAACATTGAGGATAAAAAGAAAATTCCATTAGAAGAAAACCTCCACACAATCCTATCCATCAGAGCAAGAGAAGGAATGTGAACATAAGCCAAGGCTTTTGAGAGGGATTCCAAACAACGAACAAAATCATGCAGCCTCTTCCATGATCCATTACTTATATAGTCAGCCATAAAGAAACCAAAATGTTGCACACATAAATACTTCTAAGGGAGAGCCCAAGGTTCATCTTTGAGTGGACCATTTTCAAACCACCAATCATCCTAAAACAAAATCCTTCTTCCATTCCCCAATTTCCACCTCAAACCTTTAGAAACAATAAGTTTATAGTTCACCATAGTATTCCAAAGAATAGACGCACAAGGGGGAGAAAACCCATCATCCATAATGTCTCTAAACTAATCCACACCCCTAAGATACTTGCTTAAGACAATATGGGCCCAAATTCATAATTACCAGAAAAAAGATTCCATAGAGCTACTTAGCAAACAAAGCCATATTAAACTCTTTGATTTTATGAATGCCAAGA
>VDFB02376724.1:0-82347 GCA_007258455.2 Sequoia sempervirens
GGTACCACATGGTTGGGTGGAATGTGAACCTTAGTCCATTGGGTCCCCAATTTGATCATGGCATTGAGAGCTTCATGGATGGAGAGCTCGAGATCGGATACTTATGAGTATTTCATCATTGTATATTGTAAATTTGTATTGTAAAAACATCCCTCAAATGTTATGAGGTGAATATCATTGTAAATGTAATTGTAATCTTTATTTGAACTACCTGACAAGATGGATGAATGTAATATTATCATATCAAATGCAATAATATAAGACAAGTTTATATTTTATATTATCTTAGATGGAATTTAATATTATGCACAATGTTTATCTTTATGTTATCAATATGTGCAATGCGAAATACTTAAGTCACTTGTGGAAAACTCAAAGTAGTGTAACGTTGTATAGCTTAATGAATGTATGCAACTAATTAACTAAATAATTAAACTTTAAAAAAAAATTATTACACCATTATACACATTTGCAACATTCTTAGGTTATTAAGATGGGGCATTATAGATTGGTATTAGAGCAAAGGTTACAAACACTGGACGCTCTGGGTAATCTCGAGCCCATTAGGTTGACCTAGTACATAGTGTCGCAACTGTTAGCCTTGGTTGAATAGTATCTAAGACTCATTATTGTTATGTGTAGGAACATGCCTAGGCGAGGAGGAAGAGGTCGTGGTAGAGGTCGAGGTGGAGGCCAAGGGCCAATCCCTCAGGTTACTCCCCCTCCTAGCCCTCACCACAGTGATCAGGCCAAACAGTTGGGTCAAAGAAATGAGGGACAGAATCTCGAACAGTTAGCAGTAGAGGGTTCTCAGATACGTCCATTATTAGAGGAGGTCCTAGCTCGTCTTGGACCTAGACAGGTAGATGAGTAGGAGGTTGTTAGAGAGAGATAGATCTCCTAGGAGAGTAGAGGAAAATGTACATCAGGATGCTATTATAGTAGGACACATGAGAGATTTACTGAGGACACGCCCTCCTACCTTTGATGGTTCAGGAGGAGGATTAGAGGCTGAGACTTGGTTACTAGACTTGGGTAGATGCTTCGCCATGCACCCTTACGGTAGCAATACCCGTGCCAGATGCGCTATTATGCACTTGAGAGGATTCGCCTCTACTTGGTGGCGCCTAGAGGAGTAGAAGCTCCACTTAGATATTGGTTATGTGTCTTGGGAGATGTTTCTTGAGAGGTTTAGAGCACGGTTCCTGTCGGAACACTGGAGGTAGTGTAGGGCTGACGAGTTCCATGATCTACGTCAGTTAGCTCTTTCTGTTGAGCAATATGAACATAGGTTCTATGAACTCAAACAATATGCTGGTATTGGTGATAATGAGCCTATGCTAGTACAACACTTTATCAGGGGTTTAAACACCCGTATCAGTGGTGGTGTCTGAGTCTTTGAGCCAAAGACTATGGAAGTCGCGGTGGAGAAGGCTCGCATAGTTGAGGAGAACCTTATTATGGCTTTAGGTGGGCACACAGGAGTGCAGATTAGGAGTTCTCCTGCAACAGGTTTTAGTCCATGGGGTGGATAGGCATAGACAGGTGGTTCTTCCAAGAACCAACAAACACCCACAAAGGGTGGGCAGCAACAACAACGAACTCCTCAAAAGAACTATAACCCTCAACCACAACAACAAAACAGTCCTCAAACAGGAAAGGGTTGCAACTAGTGGTGCAATAAGCGCAATAGGCAGGATCAGTCTGCGCAGAGTGCTTAGTCTACCGTCAGTAGGGGTAGTTTTCAGCAGTCCAATGCACCTTTGGGTGGCAGAGGATTCGGTATAGGCATAGGTATAGGATGTTATTCATGTGGGTAGTAGGGACACATAGCTAAGCAGTGTCTGATGAGAGGTTCTACTAGTTATGGGCCTCGACCTACAGTTTCAGAGCCTACAGTGGGTGATGCAGGACGATCACATACAGTGTATGCTGCGGTTAATGACCGCCAAGCTGATCACCAAAACACAGTGGTCGAGACTTCAGGTAAGATATGTGGTGTTAATGTTTCTATACTTTTTGATTATGGAGCCACTGACTCCTTTATTTCACCGACCATTGTTGACTGTTGTGGTCTTTTGGTGGTAAAGCAAGGTGGTAAGTGGCAAGTTGAATTTGCCTTAGGGGTGAAAGTAGCAGTAGAAAATTTAGTACATAACTGTGAACTTAAAATTGGTACATTAACTACCTTAGTAGATTTGTATGTTACACCCTTAGGATCATATGACATAGTATTAGGTATGGATTGGTTAGCATCTTATCATGCTGTAATTGACTATCGACTTAAGACAGTTAGTTGCATTAATGATTTAGGTGCGAAAGTGGAAATCGTAGGTATTCAAAGACCTATCTCTTTGCGGATGATATCTGCTATGCAATTAAAGAGATGTCTTCATCAGGGATGTCAACTATTTGCAACAACAGTTATTGATTTGGAAGAGGGTGAGAGTCAAGAGGTATCTCTTGATGATCATCCTATTCTTAGGGAATTCGTGGATGTATTTCCTGATGACATTCTTGGAATGCCACCGAAGAGGGATATTGACTTTAGGGTTGATCTAGTTCCTAGAGCTGAACCTATATCAAGAGCTCCTTATAGAATGACAACTCAGGAGTTAGAGGAACTTCGTATTCAGTTAGAGGAACTTTTAGAAAAGGGATTTATTCATCCAAGTGTTTCCCCTTGGGGAGCACCTGTCATCTTCGTAAAGAAGAAGGATGGATTTCTTAGGCTATGCATTGACTATCATCAATTGAACAAGGTTACGATTAAGAATCGATATCCTTTGCCTAGAATCGATGATCTTTTTGATCAAATTAAGGGAGCTAATGTGTTCTCTAAAATTGATTTGAAATTTGGTTATCATCAATTGTGAATAGCTGAAGTAGACATTCATAAAACTATTTTTCGAACTCGTTATGGGCATTACGAATTCATAGTAGTACCGTTTGGGTTAACGAATGCACCATCAGTATTCATGAGTTTAATGAATGGTGTATTTCGTACATACCTTGATCGTTTTGTCCTGGTATTTCTCGATGATATATTAGTTTATTTGAGAAACATGAAGGAAAATGAAGAACACTTGAGGCAGGTATTGCAATGTTTAAGGGAAAATCAATTGTATGCAAACCTGAAGAAGTGTGACTTCTTTCAAACTGGAATAAAATACCTTGGACATGTGATATCTAGTAAAGGTATTGCTGTGGATCCTTCAAAGATCCAAGCTATTGTAGATTGGCCCGCACCTACCAATGTAGGTGAAGTTCGTAGTTTTATGGGTCTAGCTGGTTATTATAGACGATTTGTAGAGGGATTTTCTAGAATTGATCATCCTATTACTTCTCTTCAAAGGAAAGGGAAGAAGTTTGTTTGGACAGAATAGTGTCAGTTAGCTTTTCAAACTCTTAAAGAAAAGTTGACTAATGCGCCTATACTCATTGTTCCTGATCCTACTAAGGATTTCGTAGTGTGTGCAGATGCATCCTTAGAGGGTTTGGGAGCAGTTTTGATGCAAGATGGGCGTGTGGTTGCTTATGAGTCTCGCAAACTCAAGGACCACGAATTAAACTATCCTACTCATGATCTAGAACTAGCTATAGTAGTGCATGCTTTAGTTCGATGGAGGCATTTCCTATTAGGTCGTCGTTTTGAACTTCATACTGATCACCGTAGTTTGCAATACATCTTTACGCAACCTAACTTGAATGCTAGGCAAAGACGGTGGATGGAGTTCTTGTGTGAGTACAATTTTGAAGTAAAATATGTTCAAGGCAAAGAGAACGTAGTGGCTGACGCTCTTAGCCGACATCGACATGAGATCTCTACTACTACTCTTGAAGTAGATTTGAGAGGTCAAATAGTAGCTGCACTTTCTACTGATAGATTATAGCAGGAAGTGAGGTTGGAGATCGAATCCGGTAGACCCTTAGAAGGTTGATTTGCAAGGTATGTCCTAGAATCAGATGGTATATTATGACACTTAGGTCATATTTATGTACCACATGTTGAGAGTCTTCGTACATTAATAATGACTGAAGCTCATCGAGCTCCATACTCAACTCATCCAGGAGTCAAGAAAATGCATGCTGATCTTCGGCAATTGTATTTTTGGCCTGGTATGAAACGTGATATTGCTGATTATGTATCGAGATGTCTTGAATGCCAAAGAGTTAAAGCTGAGCATCAACATCCTGCTGGATTATTACAGCCACATCTCATTCCCGAATGGAAATGGGATATTATATCCATTGATTTTATTGTAGGGTTACCTACGTCATCACGTCGACATGATGCCATTATGGTAATTGTTGACTGTTTGACTAAAGTAGCTCACTTTTCACTTATACGTTCATCTTATAATGCTTCATCTGTAGCTAGGATATTTATGGAGGACATCGTTAGATTGCATGGGATTCCTCGGAGGATTATATCGGATAGAGATCCTATATTTACTTCAGCCCTATGGACTTCATTACAACATGCCCTAGTTACACAGTTGAACTTTAGTTCAATGTATCATCCTCAAACCGATGGTCAAACAGAAAGAGTTAACCAAATATTAGAGGATATGCTTAGGATGTACGTAATGGACCAACAGTCACATTGGGAGGATTATTTATACTTAGTAGAATTTGCTTCTAACAACGGATATCAGAGTTCCATAGGTATGCCACCATTTCAGGCATTATACGGTCGACCTTGTTGAACTCCACTAAGTTGGGATCGACTTGAGGATAGAGTATTACTTGGGCCTGAGATGCTTCAAGACATGGAGCAACAGGTTGACCGTATTAGAGAGCATTTGATAGCAGCTCAGGATAGGCAAAAGAAATATGTTGATGCGCATAGGATTGATCGACAGTTCGCTATTGGTGATAGAGTGTTTCTTTGAGTGCGAGCACGGAAGAGTTCAATCCGTTATGGAAAAGGCTCTAAGCTTGCACCTCGTTTCGTAGGACCATTTGAGATTTTAGAGAGAATTGGTCCCATGGCATATCGACTCGCCTTACCACCCAGTTTGTCTTGTATTCATGATGTTTTTCATGTATCTGTTCTTAGACCATATCATCCCGACATATCTCATGTACTTGATTGGAATGCGTTACAGGTAGAGGACGGGTAGCTGGCTTTAGAGCTCGTGGCCATTCTACAGCGCCGGATGCTCGGTCTCAGGGGTCGAGACGTTGATCAGGTGAGGGTCCAATGGGATCCTAGCCATGAGGCTTCAGCTACCTGGGAGGATGTGACACGCATGAGGGAACTTTACCCCTATCTATTCGCAGGCTTTCAAGAGCAAGCCTGATCCTAGGGGGGAGGATGTAGTACCCCTCCGTTTATGCTTATGCTTTTTGTTGTTACGTTTTCATACTGTTAGACCTATGATGCTTTGTTGGATATTTTGATCGCTGGTTTTGAGCGATAGTGGATTATTCTGTGACATGATGATACTTTGTATGGTGATTATTGTTTTCCGTTATGCTTTGAGTTAGTGTAGATGTTTACTTTCAGTTGATCATTGATATGTACATTTTTATGATGGACTAACAGCTATATATTTTGTCAATCTACTGTGAAGTGTATTGGTGTGGAGAACGGAATCACATCACTCGCTTGCAAGTGCCCTGTGATATCTATGATTTTCTCCGCACGGTGTGCCTGTTTAATGTTTTTTTAATATATATATATATATATTTGTATGCATGTTATTGCTTGGTTGCAGGAAATTGCAGGTACATGACACCGACTCCACCTGGGTACTCAGGTCTGAGCGTGTCAAGACTCAACGGATACGTTGATTGGGAGATAGTAGTTTGGTTCACCCTAGTCTAATCTTTAATCCCAGTCTTAGTACTTTGTCTATTTTAGTTCATAGTTATAGGTTTGTCTTGTAATTTTCTGTTTGGATAAATTACCTAAAAGGTAAATTTGGTTAAATGTTAATGTTAGTTTATTGTGCTTTAATTATTGGTATTTAAATTAATGTTTAAATGAGGTAGAAATTACTTGCTTGATAATTTAATTCATTAATTAGCTTATTTGGTTAAATGGTTGATCTTAAAAGATCAAACTTATTTAATTAAATAAATAAATAAATTAAATTAAATTATTAAGTGTGTAAATTATATTGCATTTGAAAATAAGAAAATAAAAATAAAAATAAATACATGTGAATTGAAATTTAGTTTTTAAATTTAAATTAAATAAATTAAAATTTGCATGCAAATATTGAAGGGCAAAATTGTCGAGAAGTTGTTAAAAGATATTTGCAACTTCTCGACAAGTGTGCAAGTTTCATTTATTGGGTTGGTTGAGAAAATTGTTACGAAGGATATTTTGGATCTTGGAAAAACACTGGGGTTATTCAATTTCCTCACAGGGAAATTATCAAAAGCTTTTGCAAAAAAATTCTCTGTGTAAAAAATTGTTAGTTCTTAGAAATTGTTATCTCTCTGGTTGTATATTTGTGGAAGATCTTTTGGAGGATCTTGGTGGTTGGTTAAGCTCTCTTGGATTTGAAGATTTTCTTTTGGAGGAAGATTTTGGGATTTGTACGCTACAGGCAAAAGGAATTTTCTTACAGGCAATTATCTTAATTCAGGTATTTTTCTTGTTTGTTTGTTTCTTTTCTTTAAAAGTTAGAGAAAAGATTAATTTTGTATTTCCTGTGTTTTTTTCGGGAATTTGGTAAAACTTTATTTAAATAGTAGAAAGCATATGTGAAGAATTTTTAGTTGTGATTGAAAAGAATTTTTAGAGAATTTTTAAATGTAGTTTTCTGTTTAAAATTGTTAAGGGTATTTGCAGAAATGAATTTGAAATTATTAGATGTAATTCTGCTGTGAAATTAGCTGATAAATTTTGAAGAATATTTATTTAAATGTACAATTTTCTCAATTTATTCTGTAGAAAACAAAATATATACCCTGTGAGAAATATTTTCACAATCATAGTATTTTAGTCACAGTATTTTATTTACTGTTATAAAATCTGTTTATATATATATTTATATATATGTTAATACATATACATAAATATATATATATATAAATGTCTTCAAATATATGTGCAGAAATTTTTCATTTAAAATTTATAAGCCGTCTGAGCTGATTTTTATAAAAATTGATTGAAATCCAGTGGAGGGGTTATTTCTCTGTTTTTTGCAAAGAAAAATTTTAAAAAAATTATTTAGGGGTTTGGGGAGAAGTAGAAACCCTCCACTTACCCATGAGAGTAGCACAGCTACCATGGCTACGCATAGCAGCCACCATGGCTGCTGGGCGCAGCCCCAGCAGCTGCGTCCATCCCGTGGTAAGCCGCGGGGGGCAGCGCCCATTAAACTTTTATTTGTTGTTTAAAAAAAAACAATCTGTTTTTAAAATACGGATGAGTTAATAAGAATTTCAATTTTTTTTCAAGTTTAAATAAAATTTATAAATATATATATAAATATAGTTATATATATATATGTAATATATATTTTTATTAATATATGTTAAATACACATATATATATATTATATTTATATATATATTATATAAAAGATAAATGATATTAGTTTATAGAATATAATATTTTTTTATTTGAGAATGAAAATCATATTTAGTTATTTAAAAAAAAAAAAGCAAAATTTCTTTATTTAATATGATTGTGTAATTGGGATATTTATAAATTTGATTTTCATATTAAGGGAAGATAAATTGTATATATATATATATATATATATCAGTTGATTAATTTCTTATTTCTAGTTCTTGATTGAATGGATTTAATATATCCAAAGGATAGTTTATTATTGAGTTTTAAATTGTTCTAAAATAGTAATTTCCCTTTTAATGGTCAATTTGGGAATGTATTAAATGTATAAGTCTTCCAGAAGGATTTGTGTAGTAAGGGGGGGTGTTTTTGTTCAAAGTATATCTTGAGTTGACTTGAGTTGTGTATGTGTAAAATATAGTGTTTTGATACCTGAATTTTCATAAAAGAGTTAATGACCGATGTGGGTCAATTTCCTATATGTGATGTACTTTGTGCACCTTATAAACCCTAGTTAGGAAAACACAGTATATCCTTGTTATGTTTAGGGGAGTGGCTATTTGTAAGGGCCGACACACAAAGTGGTGTCAGGGTAACTTACAAATAGTTAGTAAGTCAGTGAAAACTAAAGAACACAGTAGTTAAATTAAAACACTTAACAAGGGAGATTTCCATTACCTCACTTATGACTCTTGAGCTACTTAGGTCCTTGGTAGCAGATGAGAATTTTGGAATGGAAAATCGATTGTCTTGTTTCCATAAAGAGACATACAATTACCTTGATTATGCAAAATGGGGCGAGTTTCATAAGGGTTACCGAGGGTAGCAGGATTGGGGGAACCTAGGAAGAAACACCATAGTAGCTCTGCTTGCATCGTTGATGACCTCCTAAAACAGTTAACCTTGTATTTGTAGTAAATTCAATTGTCAAAATCTGGAAGCAATGTAACCAATAGTCTGTTGTGTACTAGTGGCTAGGGTTAGTAGATTAGGTCTAGGTAACCTTATTACTATCTCCTAGCACGGGAGGTGGACCTACGGGTACCACATGGTTGGGTGGAATGTGCACCTTACTCCGTTGAGTCCCCAGTTTAATCTTGGCATCGAGAGCTTCATGGATGGAGAGCTCGCACTTGGAAACTTACGAGTATTTCATCATTGTATATTGTAAATTTGTATTGTAAATACATCCCTCAAATGTTATGAGGTGAATATCATTGTAAATGTAATTGTAATCTTTATTGAACTACCTCAACAAGATGGATGAGTATTGTAATATCATATCAAATGCAATGTATGAAGACAAGTTTATATTTTATATTATCTTGAATGGACTTTAATATTATGCAATGTTTATCTTTATGTTATCAATATGTGCAATGCGAAATACTTAAGTCACTTGTGGAAAACTCAAAGTAGTGTAACGTCGTATAGCTGAATGAATGTATGCAACTCATTAACTAAATAATTAAACTTTAAAAAAAAATTATTACACCATTATACACTTTTGCAACATTCTTAGGTTATTAAGATGGGGCATTACATAATAAACATGATGTTCTTTACCATTTTCATCTTGTTGAGCCAACAATGTTGTGAAAGCATGGGCCGATGTTGTTGTATAAAGGATAAATGGTTTGTTCTATGTAGCAGGTTGTAAGAT
The DNA here is from genome assembly GCA_007258455.2 of Sequoia sempervirens. Classification (NCBI taxonomy): domain Eukaryota; kingdom Viridiplantae; phylum Streptophyta; class Pinopsida; order Cupressales; family Cupressaceae; genus Sequoia; species Sequoia sempervirens. The sequence continues at coordinate 9,201 of VDFB02376724.1, forward strand.
AGGTGGACTGACAAGATAATCTTTTAAACTCACAAAATCCTATTTACAATCCTTATTCCAATTAAATTGAACGTCTTTCTTAAGTAGATGTGTAAATGGTAATGTTTGGTCTGCTAGGGATGCTACAAAATAGCAGATAGCCTGAATTCTTCCTTGTAAAGTGCATAATTGAGAAATGTTTCTATGAGGTGGCATGTTAACTCAATTTTCTTTATGTCTAGCTCATTGCCTTTGTGAGATACGATAAAACCTAAAAATTTTCCACTATCTACACCAAAGACACACTTTTTCAGATTTAGTCTCATGTTGTATTTTCTCATTCGCTCGAAGATATTTTGAAGAATATTCACATTGTCTTGACGAGTTAAAGATTTGGCTAGAATATCATCAACATAATCTTCCAAAATCTTATGTATGTAATCGTGAAATATCAATGTCATAGCTCATTGATACGTTGCGCTTGCATTATTTAATCCAAAAGGCATCATTACCCAATAGAATGTTCCCCAAGCTATGGTGAATGTTGTTTTGTATTGATCTTGAGGATTGATAAAGATTTGATTGTATCCAGAGAATCCATCCATAAATGACAACAAATCATGTCATGCAGTCGATTCCACTATCATGTCATTATTAGGAAGGGGAAAGTCATCTTTTAAATATGCTTTATTCAAATCACGAAAGTCTGTACACATCCTAATACGATTTTCTGGTTTTGCGACAATGTTCGAGATCCAAGGAGAGTAATCTATAGGACGTATAAAACTAGCTTCAAGGAGCTTCTCAATCTTGGCCTTAACTAGCAAGGCTATCTTAGGATTCATCTTTCATATCTTTTGTCTAATGGGTTTAGCATTTTCAATGAGGACTACGTTGCGTGTTACGATCTTAGGATCAATTCCTGACATATCCAAATAATTCCAAGTGAAAAGATCAAAAAAGTCATGAAGAAAAGTTGCATGGTCTTCTTGTTCATCATCATCAAGGCACTTTCCTATTTTTATCACTTTTGCTTCATTGTTAATATCCATTGGTATGTCAATTGTATCTCCTAAAGGAAGTGCATTTTGCTTCATAAATTTGGGGTTGTATTCTTCATTGTTATTGTTAATCTCATTACTTTCCTCTTCTCCATCTTTTTCTTGGTACTAATCATAACACATGTAACCTATTTATTTTTAGGAGTAAATGGTTTGTCATAAACTTCTAGAATTTCTTTCAAGGTTTCATCATCTTTGAAGAATTCCAATGATGCTTCGTAAGTTGTGTCAATCAATTCTGGATGCTTCAAGGTAAGGGTTGTATTAGGATTACACATGATGATGTTGATATTTAGTGAGATTCTTTTTGTTTTTTGCATTATCTTGGAAGGGAAATATCCCAAACCACTTTTCGTTTCTTGCATGTTAGGCTCTATAGGAACACATATACCTTGTTCTTTCTTTCCACATCCTTTCCACTATAACCAAATTGTTTCATGAATTTATAACCTTTCCCATAAAGTCTCTCCATTTCTTGCAGGTTTGGTGGTTGTTGATAATCTATCTCATTAAAGTTTGTTGTATAGCTCGTGTCTTCTTCTAGAGTAGATGAGGTAGATGCTTGTGAGTTTTCTTCTGAATTCCACGTTGACATCACCATTGCTTGCTTTTATTTTTCAATTTCTTTTTTTGTGATTTTTTATTCTCCCATAAACGAAGGTGTGAACTCCAAGGAACCCTAATCATCTTCCAATAACTTTGATACCATTTTCAACTCTTGTTTATCTTCGTCCATAGGTTCTATGCTCGATGTTGGAATTAATGTGTTTAGAGGACTTGACATTCCTTTTTCAACTTGTAAGCAACTTTCAGGCTTGGGGTCTATTTCAATTTGGCATACTTTGTTGTTATAGACATACTTTATTATATGATGAAGAGTTGAAGGTACCGCATGCATCTCATGAATCCAAGGTCACCCTAAAAGAAGATTGTATGAAAGATTATCAGACATGACATGAATAGGATTTTGCAAGGTAGCCTTTCCAACTGTAATAGCCAAATTAATTACACCAAGCAGTTCCTTTCCTATATTGTCAAATCCTCAAATCGATAAGGAATTAGGTTGAATTCTTGATTTATCCATGCCTAGTTTTTCCAAAAGGGTCACACTACACACATTAAGAGCAGAACCATTGTCAACAAGGGTTCTTTTTATTTCCCACCCATCATAGGTGGTTATTATCATGAATGCATCATTTCTCTTTCTCATTTCCAAAGGAGGTAGCTCATGTTGGTGAAAGGTAATGTCTACATTAACTATATTCATTCCTTGTATTAGAGCTGCCACATCATTTACATTTGTACCAGAGGGAACCACTACTTGTTGCAAGGCAGTTTGGAGCATAGTGTGATAATTACATGAATTCTAAATTAGGTCCCATAGGGATATATTTGCAAGAGTATTCTTAAGTTGTTCAACAAGATCATTCTCCTTCCCACTATGTGTGGGAAAACGAGGAGCACTAGGCAAGATAGGATTAGGCAAAGGTAAAGGTGTTGTAGTTGGTTGTTTTGGTTGTGAATTTTTTCTAGTGTTATATGTATGAGAAATGGTATTATAACTTGATTGCTGCAAAACATTGTTCTTAGGTGGTTCAAGAGTGAAAATAGGTTTGTTTTGAGTTTGAGATTTGTGTGAAGGTGGGTAAAGGATAAGTTGAGGTTGAATCACGTTAACTTCTCTTTGTTTTTGTGTCATAACAAGCCTTAGTGGATGAACCTTGTGAGATGAAATCCTCAAAGGCTTCATCTAACATTTCAAAATCATCACTACTAAAAGGCTTGAGGGTTAGGTTAACTTGGAAAAAGAGATTTGACATATTCAAATAATTATGCTTTCTCCAAGTGGTTCATTGGTTTTTAGGTATTTTTGGTTTTTGTTTTCTAACGAATGCCAAATGTAATTTAATCTAATTGAACTATGAAGTGATGTTGAAAATGAAAAGTATTGTAATCTAATTCTATCCAAAATTGCAATGAATGTAAACTATGCTAAATCTAATGAAATGAATGTAACAGAAACTCTGCAAATTGAAATAGATAACTAACAACAACAAACAAAAACACAAAAATAGAGAATTCAATGTTGGAAAATGCAGTTTAAAATCTGAGACAGGAAAAAATCATGTAGAGGGGCGTATGAGTCCCAAATAGGTTTTCTCAGAGGTTTGAATGTTGAATAACAACCACCACGTAATACCCAAAAATTAGGCAAAATCATCTGCACTGGAACTAAATCGCCCAAAGGGTGTATAAGTCCTAGATGAGGATTTTTGCATAAATTTTAAAAAATTCCAAGTGCAAGTTAGGGGGAAGAGGGTTTGTATCCTTGAAGAGATAGGGCTCCTCCTATTTCACTCAAGTTTCACTCAAGGAAACCATAGAGATCTCAATCCAAGGATGGAATGAAGGAAAGAGATCTACAATAGGGATGTCCTAGGGTCTGATTAATGACTAAAGAAGGGTTCACCACCAAGCTAGGGCTTGGAAAGAATAATGAAATTCAAGACCTAATGCAATGAAAAACTTCACTAAATGACCTAGAAAAAATGCAAATTTGAACAAAAAACTGGAAAAACATAGAAGTGCACCTAGAAATCTAAAGGAGCTTGGAATTGACTCTGAAATGTTGAAAATGATACTTTTAGGGAACACTAGGACTCATACGCCACTTTTGGCATATCAATCCCAACCTAGGGTTTCTAGACTGGAACAGGTTTCTGACAGTGCACATTCAAGATCTTCAAAAATCTAGAAAATTTTCTGTAGTGGGACTCATACGCCACTTCTGGCATATTAGTTTTGTTTCGCTTTTTCAAGAATTCAAAGTCCATATCTGTGCTCCAATCTCTTCTCTTCCTCACTAAACTGATTTCTGGATCTAAACCTGTAAAAAGACATGCAAAACAAAGTATAGAGTTGATTTTCTTATGGGGGGTTTTCCTCAGTCAATCCCTAGTTTGGTAATTAAACCTTGATAGAAAAAATGGATCTTGAATGTAAATGTGAACATAAACCCTAACCTTAAGTGTGCCTAAGGTTAGGAAATTAGAAATGCAATGCAACTCTATTCTATTGTGCTAGAATGAGATGCAAGAATGAAGCATGGACATGAATAACTCACTTTGAGAGATCCCTAATCACCCAAACGATCCCTAATAATGCATGTACCTTCCTTAGGCTGAATGCATAATGATAATGGAGGATGGAATCACGTAGGAAACAAATCATTAGGCTTGGCTTGAAGGCTAGTTGCATCTCCCCAACCTAGAATCCATCATGATTCACCATAGGAAACCATAATCAATCCTTAATAATGCTAGATATTGAATTAAAGTGAGCTTGAAGACCTGCAAAAACACTTTAATGCTGCTCCAAGGCTTCAACTTTGCTTATTACTTGTTCTTGAATGCTCTTGTGAAGAATGCTTGAATGCTTGTGGATGCTTAGATCTTGAAATTACTCTTCTAGATTGAAAATAATGACTTAGAAGCTTGTTTATATAGGCATTACACCTAATTTAAAGTTATTTATATCTCAAAAGCCGACATCCACCAAAAATTTGAATTAAAAATTTGAATTTCCCGCTCAAATCCTAAAAGGGGCTAAATGGGACTCATACACCACTTTTGGTGTATGGGTCCCACCTAGGGGGACTCATACACCCAAGGTGGCATATGAGTCCCACCCTAGTTTTTTGGGATGGGTTGTTAGAAGTTTTAATGATTTTGGTGATTTTGTTGGGTTTTTAGTTGAAATAAGCCTTGAGATCTGAAATAAAGGGTCTTAGGGGCCTATTTAAGATGATTTAAAAGGGTATTTAATGCAAGGGTACTAAAATAGGTCCAAATTAGGCAAGAAATTACACTATCTCCAAGAAGGGAGTATAATTTTTGTTGCCACAAGACCGCACACAACTCTAATCTATTTTTTATTTGACTACTTGTGGAGGTCAAAGACCAAAATTGGGGCTTGACAATATTAACAAGATTTCAAGAGGTCACCAAATTTTTTCTTGTCCTAGGCACAGGTACTCTTGGTGGTTTTAACACATGAAGGTTTTGTGTTCTTAACCATCTTATTATTTATTTTTGGCAATTTAACTTATAATACATTTTGTTTATAATATAGATCATTTATTTGGTTTTAGTGATTTTTGTTATTATTTTTGGTTACTGCTATGTGTGTACTTTCTTATTATTGCTACAAGATAACTATTTTTTGTTTGTATTGTGTGTTTTTGATACACAAGATTACAACATATTTGAAAACTAGCACAATTGCACTATCATATATGAGTTGCACTCATGTCTCAATTATAGGTTTTCTCTAAAATTTTCTCCAAATTCTTGCTCTGGATTTATATTTTTATATTCACTTTCTATATTTTGTTATTATATTCTTAATTTATTTTTCAGTTTCTCTTAGTTCAAAAACAAAAACCGTAGTATTTCATCTAGGGAATTAAAATAGTTTCAAATTAGGAAAATACATTTAGATAGGTTTAAAAACTACGATTAATTGCATAAATTATAGTCTCATGTTTTAAATTCTCTCTAAAATATTTTAGAGGTTGAAATAAAAAAATAGTTTCCTCTCTTATAGGTAGCTAATGCATTACACAACCCAAATGGTAAAAAAAACAACTTGAACAGTCCCTAACATATCTTGAATGTTATCTTCCACATATATTTCTTTTTTAACCTCATTTAATGATAACCAAATTTAAGTTCCAACTTCATAAAGTTCTTGGAATGCTACAATTGATCCAATAAATCACTAATTTGAGGTAGTAGATACTAAATTTTTATAGTTGTCCTATTTAGTCCCAAATAATCTATGCATATCCACTATGTCCTATCTTTCTTTGGCACTATAGCAATAGATAATCTATAAGAAGAGACACTTGGTCTAATTACCCTTTGCTCCAACAACTTCTTGAAAACTCCTTGACTTATGGTGCTTCAACAACACTTTGTTTATATGACCCCAATTTAGATAAAGGACACTCATGCAATACCTAAATCTCATAGCATATAGTTCTCTTTGGGGCATCCCTTTAGGCTCTACAAATAATTAAGAAAAATTATTCACCAAATTATTTGCACCTTTTTCTTAATGGATTTATTTGTTGTATAGTACCTTCAACTCTAATTCTATCCAAAATTGCAATGAATGTAAACTATGCTAAATATAATGAAATGAATGTAACAGAAACTCTGCAAATTGAAATAGATAACTAACAACAACAAACAAAAACACAAAAATAGAGAATTCAATGCTGGAAAATGCAGTTTAAAATCTAAGATAGGACAAAATCGCCTAGAGGGGCGTATGAGTCCCAAATAGGTTTTCTCAGAGGTTTGAATGTTGAATAACAACCACCACGTAATACCCAAAAATCAAGCAAAAGCACCTGCACTAGGACTAAATCTCCCAAAGGGTGTATGAGTCCTAGATGAGGATTTTTGCATAAATTTTAAAAAATTCCAAGTGAAAGTTAGGGGGAAGAGGGTTTGTATCCTTGAAGAGATAGGGCTCCTCCTATTTCACTCAAGTTTCACTCAAGGAAACCATAGATATCTCAATCCAAGGATGGAATGAAGGAAAGAGATCTACAATAGGGATGTCCTAGGGTCTGATTAATGACTAAAGAAGGGTTCACCACCAAGCTAGGGCTTGGAAAGACTAATGAAATGCAAGACCTAATGCAATGAAAAACTTCACTAAATGACCTAGAAAAAATGCAAATTTGAACAAAAAACTGGAAAAACATAGAAGTGCACCTAGAAATCTAAAGGAGCTTGGAATCGACTATGAAATATTGAAAATGATACTTTTAGGGAACACTAGGACTCATACGCCACTTTTGGCATATCAATCCCAACCTAGGGTTTCTAGACTGGAACAGGTTTCTGACAGTGCACATTCAAGATCTTCAAAAATCTAGAAATTTTTTTGTAGTGGGACTCATACGCCACTTCTGGCATATTAGTTTTGTTTCACTTTTTCAGGAATTCAAAGTCCATATCTGTGCTCCAATCTCTACTCTTCCTCACTAAACTGATTTCTGGATCTAAACCTATAAAAAGACATGCAAAACAAAATATAGAGTTGATTTTCTTATGGGGGGGTTTCCTCAGTCAAACCCCTAGTTTGGTAATTAAACCTTGATAGAAAAAATGGATCTTGAATGTAAATGTGAACATAAACCCTAACCTTAAGTGTGCCTAAGGTTAGGAAATTAGAAATGCAATGCAACCCTATTTTATTGTGCTAGAATGAGATGCAAGAATGAAGCATGGACATGAATAACTCACTTTGAGAGATCCCTAATCACCCAAACGATCCCTAATAATGCATGTACCTTCCTTAGGTTGAATTTATAATGATAATGGAGGATGGAATCACTTAGGAAACAAATCATTAGGCTTGGCTTGAAGGCTAGTTGCATCTCCCCAACCTAGAATCCATCATGATTCACCATAGGCAACCATAATCAATCCTTAATAATGCTAGATATTGAATTAAAGTGAGCTTGAAGACCTGCAAAAACACTTTAATGCTGCTCCAAGGCTTCAACTTTTCTTATTACTTGTTCTTGAATGCTCTTGTGAAGAATGCTTGAATGCTTGTGGATGCTTAGATCTTGAAATTGCTCTTCTAGATTGAAAATAATGACTTAGAAGCTTGTTTATATAGGCATTACACCTAATTTAAAGTTATTTATATCTCAAAAGCTGACATCCACCAAAAATTTGAATTAAAATTTTGAATTTCCCGCTCAAATCCTAAAACGGGCTAAATGGGACTCATACACCCAAGGTGGCATATGAGTCCCACCCTAGTTTTTTGGGATGGGTTGTTAGAAGTTTTAATGATTTTGGTGATTTTGTTGGGTTTTTATTTGAAATAAGACTTGAGATCTGAAATAAAGGGTCTTAGGGGCCTATTTAAGATGATTTAAAAGGGTATTTAATGCAAGGGTACTAAAATAGGTCCAAATTAGGCAAGAAATTACACTATCTCCAAGAAGGGAGTATAATTTTTGTTGCCACAAGACCGCACACAACTCTAATCTATTTTTTATTTGACTACTTGTGGAGGTCAAAGACCAAAATTGGGGCTTGACAATATTAACAAGATTTCAAGAGGTCACCAAATTTTTTCTTGTCCTAGGCACAGGTACTCTTGGTGGTTTTAACACATGAAGGTTTTGTGTTCTTAACCATCTTATTATTTATTTTTGGCAATTTAACTTATAATACATTTTGTTTATAATATAGATCATTTATTTGGTTTTAGTGATTTTTGTTATTATTTTTGGTTACTGCTATGTGTGTACTTTCTTATTATTGCTACAAGATAACTATTTTTTGTTTGTATTGTGTGTTTTTGATACACAAGATTACAACATATTTGAAAACTAGCATAATTGCACTATCATATATGAGTTGCACTCATGTCTCAATTATAGGTTTTCTCTAAAATTTTCTCCAAATTCTTGCTCTGGATTTATATTTTTATATTCACTTTCTATATTTTGTTATTATATTCTTAATTTATTATCAGTTTCTCTTAGTTCAAAAACAAAAACCGTAGTATTTCATCTAGGGAATTAAAATAGTTTCAAATTAGGAAAATACATTTAGATAGGTTTAAAAACTATGATTAATTGCATAAATTATAGTCTCATGTTTTAAATTCTCTCTAAAATATTTTAGAGGTTGAAATAAAAAAAATAGTTTCCTCTCTTATAGGTAGCTAATGCATTACACAATCCAAATGGTAAAAATAACAACTTGAACATTCCCTAACATATCTTGAATGTTATCTTCCACATATATTTCTTTTTTAACCTCATTTAATGATAACCAAATTTAAGTTCCAACTTCATAAAGTTCTTGGAATGCTACAATTGATGCAATAAATCACTAATTTGAGGTAGTAGATACTAAATTTTTATAGTCATCCTATTTAGTCCCAAATAATCTATGCATATCCACTATGTCCTATCTTTCTTTGGCACTATAGCAATAGATAATCTATAAGAAGAGACACTTGGTCTAATTACCCTTTGCTCCAACAACTTCTTGAAAACTTCTTGACTTATGGTGCTTCAACAACACTTTGTTTATATGACCCCAATTTAGATAAAGGACACTCATGCAATACCTAAATCTCATAGCATATAGTTCTCTTTGGGGTATCCCTTTAGGCTCTACAAATAATTTAGAAAAATTATTCATCAAATTATTTGCACCTTTTTCTTAATGGATTTATTTGTTGTATAGTACCTTCAACTCCATCCATTTTTGTTGTTCTTTAACTTTTAATATCAATAAAGTAAACGTACACTTGTATTAATAAATGAAATTAAGGAATTTTAATGATTTCCATGAGACCAAGTAGTCTAAGGGACCTAGGAAACCATCATTAACACATTTTCAAGTTCCTTTTGATGTCGACCCTTCTTTTATGAATCTTCATCAAAAAGCTAATCGTTTTGTGAGGTATTGCCTCCTCAAATAGCTCATTCAAACTGCCCACCTTCATATATTTTTTGAAATGAATATAAATATCCTCATATGCTGCACATTCCAGGATGAAGTGTCGCTCAATTCAACCACCCCTTTGTTGCAAAAAATTCAAGTTATTTTTTCCCATTCTTCCTTGGGGAATGTCCATCTACCCATATCCCATCTAAGATGATGAGAGCCTATCCTCAACTATGCAACTAATATTTTAGTTTTTCCTTTAACTATAGTCCTCAAGTAAGATTTTTCGTTGTTCTCCCACTTGGGGTTGAACTCTTTGACATAGTGTTCTTTTTTACAACCAATCTAATTTGTCCACATGGTAGTCTTGAACTTTTCTAACACAAACTTTTTATCTCTTTAATATTGTTAGGAAATTCATGTAGATTAATGTCCCACTTTCTCAACCACTTGTTCTACTTCATCCAAGTCTTTTACCAACATTTTCAATCTTCCTCAAAAACCAACTTGGGCCAACGATGCTTATCCATGTTATCAACCTTTTTTAAATGCTCAATTGGTTGTCTTTGGTTGCACTAATCAAGGTGAATTGTGTTTCTTCTTGACTACATTCAAAGTGTTGGCTTTTCCATCTAAAATCAACCTATAATGATTAGTTGTATGAATCTATAATAATACATCCCAAACTGAGAACATTTTTTTTACAAAGAATAACCAAATTTCTCTTGTCCACTAACATACAAAAATTCTATTGAATACTTTGTAGGACTATTGTTTCTTTGCTCTTGTTTAATAGAGTTATTGAGTTTGATTTATCATTTTAATTAATATTTCACCCATTTTTTACATAAGTAATTTCCCCATTCAAACACATTAAATGCATGCACATTTAAAATAAAAATAAAAATATACTTCAAATTGTTACCATAACCATAACCATAGTAGTAATTTCATCAACTTTTTATTGTTCAATATTAACACAATATTATTCTGACTTGGAAATGTAGTGACCAAATTTCCTTGTGCTCCCACCAATCTAGCATGGTGCGACATCCTAGACTAGTTCCCTTTAAGTTTAAGATAACCTAAACCAATTCTAAATGGTAGCCTCTTCCTTTATTTGCATGCTTCCTCCAAAAATTATGATACTTCCAACTTATAAGCGAACCAAAGAGGTTTTTGTTTTTGACCTTTTTGAATCCTTTATTTAAGCTCCAATGCACGTATGATTTCACGTATGATTTCCCATGTTGGTATGACTCTTAACAAACTCATTCAATGAAAAATCATTTTTTTCTTAAAAATCCCTTCTTTGTAGCTGTGCACCACCTAATTTAACCATTAAAGGTGCCCTAAACTATAGACCACCTTAAACATTACTTTATCCTCTCAACTTTCATGCTTCAAAATTTTTCTTGTATGATAGTGTATGTTGCTCTTCCTCTAATGTTTGTCTTTGCCAAGAAACTTGGACTCCTCACAAACCCGAACAATATGGTATGAAACTTTTTGCACTATGTTATCATTGTCGTTGTCATTGATTTCAACCTCTAGTGTGGTCATGATGAGAAGGTGTTTTTGGTGTTCAGCAGGTGTTGCAAATGTAGTAGGGTCACTTGGTTTCCAAGTGCTTTTGAGAAAATTTGTATAGAGCGTACAAGGTGATATAGATGTGTTCTATGTTGTGCTCCACATTTCTTCATTCTTGAAGTTATGCTTGTGTAGTTTGGATGTGATGATCAAAAAGGCCTTTGAAGGTGTCATATCTAGAGTTTCAGGTTTTAGATCGTGGGGCAGTAGAAGATGTGTTTGATAGTGTCTAGCTTGTGAAGAGGAAAATCTGGGAGAAATGGAATTGATTCACATTTCTCCGCAATCAAGCTTATTGTCTTGCAAATTTGGGAATGTGCTAATGATGCTTGTATCTGTCTTCCCTTGGATGGTTTGGTGTTCAGCTATTCCACAAGCTTGGTTCATGAATTGTATCTCAATGGTAGTTTGATTGGTTGCACAAGATGATAGAATTTTTTATTTCATGTGTTTGCGCTAGTTATTTTTTTGAATATTTTGTTGGTGTTGGAATATTCCAATATTTTGTGTAATGTTGCTACATGGTTTGCAAGATGTTTTCAGACCTGGTGAAGTGTGAATTTGGTTGCTTGGTGGTGTTAATACTGGTTTGGCCAACCTAACATGTTACTGCTATTTGCGGATGTGCTTCATGGATTTTGGAAGCCTGATGTAGTGTTTTAGTGTAGAATTGGGTCCTATTTAACCCTTGATGTGGGATTCGTACACTTCTTTCCATCATGGAAGTGTGTGGTGCCAACCTATTTGGTGGTTGCACATTTGAGGTGCATATGTTTCATTGAAGTTGACTTGGAGAAGTTTATTTGTGGTTGTGGAAGATATATAAGGTCAATTGTTGGAGAAGTGTTTGATGTAAGATGTGGTGTGAAATGATGTATGGGTGATCAAGTGAAGATGATATCAAGGATTATGATAATAATGGAAAAGAAAGGAGTGCTATTTTGAATGGACTTTCTAATTCAAAACTTGTGAAGGTGATAAGCTACAAAACTACTAAAGAGGTCTAGGAGAAGTTGAAGAGAATTTATGAAGTAGATTCTAAGGTCAAGCAAGCAAAGATGCAAAATTTTAAAGCCAAATTTGAAACCCTAAGGATGTCAGAGCATGAAGATATTGCAGGCTACATTCTAAGGGTGGATGAAATTGTCAATGCCATTAACGGTCTTGGTGGAAAACTGGAGGAAAGTGAAATTGTGAAAAAGGTATCAAGAACCCTTCATAAATCTTATAGTGCTAAAGTTTCTACTATTGAGGAAGTCTACACCTGGATCCACATTCTAGAGATCAATTCTTTTCTCCTCAGCATTAGTTACTTTTTGAATTAAGATATTTTTAAAAGCATGTCAGAAAGGAAACTTCTTTGCAAAGTCAAGAAAGAGATGAATTAGATGAACTGATTCAAGGATTCATTTAGAAGTGGAAAATTGTGCTAGAAGATTGAAAAAGGAATGGACAACACAAAGGTGTTACCTTCAAGTGTTCAATTGTGGTGATAGGACAATATGCTTCAAAACCAAGAAAGTTTTAAAAACGGACAACAGAAGACTCATAAAGGTAAATCGCTAAGAAGATATTATGTTAAAGAAGAAAATGGTACATCTGAGGATGAGGAATCAAATATTTTGGATGATGTGAAGAGAATGTTGTTCATGAAGCTTTAATGTTGGAACTAATCTGATGTGTGAAGAAACCACCAAAAAATAGGTGTTAGCATTGAAGGAACCATGTTGACTGCCTTCCAAGAGAGAGGAGAGAACCATTGGATAACTTCTGACAGATGTCTCAAACTACATGACATGGATAAGAGGTTTAAAACTGAGAAGCAAGGATGGTGGTTCCTGTTAAGTTTCTGGTGGTAAACACATCCTTGAGATTTGTGGAAAGGTCTGGATGAATTTTGATAGAAGCCATAAGACAATGATGTTCTTGTATGCCATAATCTCATTATTAATTCCCAAAGTAGAAAACGGTAGAGGAGATACAAATTAGTGTTTCATGGAGCGATGGTTGTGGTAAACTGTGCTGTGCCCGAACTTTGGCTGGTGGTCGAGATAGGTGAAATGTTTATTAGCCTCGTAGTTGGTGGTAAGCTCTTTGCAGACTCAAATCAATGAAATTTCGCGGTGGCATAGAAGAAAGTGTCATACTAATTTTGATAGCCCAGTGGATCAATTGTTCCATGTTGTGAGAGAGCATGCCAAGAATTACAAATCCTATTAATACAATTTTCAAAGAGTGTCAATTTGGAAAATAGACAAAGAAGAGGTTCAAAACTAAGGAATATTCTACTACAAGACCTATGGAGTTGGTGCATATAGACCTATGTGGACCTACCAGAACAAGAAGCTCTCAAGGTGATAGGTTTTTTATGTTGTTAATAGATGATTACTCTAAAATGACTTGGGTGAACTTTCTCAAGAAAAAACAGAAGCTCTAGATAAGTTTAAAGAATTTAAATCTATGGTTGAGAATGAAATGGATCTGAAAATCAAGTGTTTGAGGTCTAACAGAGGTGGTGAGTTCACCTCCAATGATTTTAATAGTTTTACATCGCCGGATATTTAATGCCTCCTAGACTCCGCGGCGAGAATTAAAGGAAGAGAAGAATAGACAATTAAGGAAAATAAGAAACCATGTTGAAAGTAGCTAAATTCACGAAGCGTTCTATTGCAGAAGTCGCTCACATCACAAATAAATGACAAAAAGAATTCATATCACAGTTTAAATTATCAAAAAAGGTCAAGCAAGAATGAATAGTTCAAAGACCCCCTATGAGCTTTGATATGGAAAAATTCATACTGTGAAATATCTTAGAGTGCTTGGAAGAAAATGTTATATTAGGAGGGATGAAGAAAACTTAGGAAAGTTTGATGAAAGATCAGATGAAGGAATTTTTCTCGAATATTCTACAAAGAGCAAGGCATACAGGTGTTACAACAAAAGGCTAAAGAAGATAATTGAAAGTGCAAGTGTCAAAGTGGATGAAGAATCACATCAAATCTTAGTTTTGATAGAAGGACATGACTTGCTGAGCCCCCTTGTAGAGAAGAAGAAAAAGAAGAAGATAAATAAAATGATATGCTAGTGGAAGAGGATGAAGCTCTAAAAAAGAATCCTAAGACTCTTAAGTATGTGCAAAAGAAAAACATTTTGAGGATCAAATAATTGGAGACAAAAGTAGAGGTGTGCTGACAAAAAGAAAAGTTACTATGACAAAGGAACAAGTAAATGTTTTTTTACTTTATGAAGTAGAACCTAAAACAGTTACTGAAGCTTGCAAGGATGAAAATTGGATCACAAAGCTATGGAAGAAGAGTTGAGGTAGATTGAGAAGAATCAACATGGGAACTAGCCTCAAGACCAAAAAAAGAATGTGATAGGAACTAAATGGGTTTTCAGAACAAATTGAATGAGAATGAGAAATTATCAGAAACAAGGCTAGGCTTGTGTGTAAAGGCTACTCACAAGTCGAAGGAATAGATTTTGAAGAGACTTTTTCTCTAGTAGCAAGAATGGAGGCTATTAGGATTTTTTTGGTTTTCCAACACATAAGACTTCAAATATATCAAATGGATGTAAAGTTTGCATTTTTGAATGGTGAATTAGAAGAAGTATACATCGAACAACCAAAAGGTTTTCGGTTATCAAAAGACCCCGACATGGTCTACAGGTTGAAAAAAGAATTATATGGGCTCAAATATGCTCCTAGAGCTTGATATGCAAGATTGGACAAGTACTTATTACAACAGGGATTCAAAAAGGGTACTACAGATAGCAACATTTACGTCAAAGTTGAGAGATATCAAATTTTGATTGTGGTGGTGTATGTTGATGACATAATATTTGAAGGAAATGAGGTAATGTGTAAAAATTTGCAGAGGAGATGTTAAATGAGTTTGAAATGTCAATGTTTGGGGAGATGAATTTCTTCCTTGGGATACAAATCAGTCAATCAGAAAAAGGTATATTCATTACACAATCAAAATATGTTAAGGAAATGCTAAATTTTTTTGGAAAGGACTCTAAACCAGTATGTGCTCCTATTTTTAATGGTTGTAAATTGACAAAAAATGTTGAATCTCCTAAGACAGATCAGACCAAGTATAGATCCATGATTGGTGGATTACCATATCTAACTACAACTAGACCGAATATCATGCATGTAGTATGTCTTGTGGAAAGATTTCAAGATCCTAGAGAATCACATGTGGCAATAGTCAAAAGGATATTCATATATTTGAAGAGCACTTCAAACTATGTTCTATGGTATTCTAAGGATACTAACTTCTCCTTAAGTGCTTATACATATGTAGATTAGGCAAGTTGTGTTGATGACAAAATAAGTACAAGTGGAGGGCTTTCTTCCTTGGAAATAGACTAGTTTCTTGGTTGAGTAAGAAGAAGGATTCAGTGTCATTATCTACTATAGAGGTAGAGTACATTGATGCAACATCTTGCTACACATAGGTGTTGTGAATGAAGCAGACATTGAAAGATATCAGAGTATCAGTGATAATACAAGTGCTATCAACATTTCAAAAAATATGGTAATGCATTCAATAACAAAGTATATCTCTATCTAGTATCACTTTCTAAGAGAGAAAGTTGTTGATAATGAAGTAAAGTTGGAGTATGTACCTAAAAAGGGTCAAATAATAGAAATTTTCACAAAGGCACTTCCAAAAGATACATTTGAGTATCTCAAAAACAAGCTATGGGTTATTGAACCTCCTTCTTTCGACTAGATACATAAGATGGTGCATCTGTCAAGGGGTGCAATTTAAGATGAATTCTTTGTCCTGGACTTATGAAGGTCACCTCTCAAGGGGAGTAGGTAGTGGTGTCTTTGGTTGGTGTAGTCAGGGGGTATATCTTGTTCCTAAAAGTGAGAGAGAGAAGTAAAGTGTGCAAGTGTTTCCCTTTGCCAATGATGTCAAATGGGGAGAGAGAAGTCTAAAAAATATAAGGGAAGAGGAAGAGTGAATTTTGAAAGACACAAGGAAAGAATTGTAAGAAAAGTAGAGAGAGAGATGTCCAAGTGAGGGGGAGAGTTTCTTGAATGTTGGAGATACATAGTTTCCTTTGTTGTTGATGGTTTTTCAGTAAGTGTTGCCATCAATGAAAAAGGGGGAGATTGTTGCACTATGTTGTCATTAGTGTTGTCATCGATGTCAACCTCTAATGTGGTCATGATGAGAAGGTGTTTGTGGTGTTAAGTAGGTATTGCAAATGCAGTAGGGTCACTTGGTTTCTAAGTGCTTTTGAGAAAAAATGTATAAAGGGTGTACAAGGTGACAATGACGTGTTTTGTGTTGTGCTCCAAAATTCTTCATTCTTGAATTTGTGTTTGTGTAGTTTGTATGTGATGATCATAAGCCTTTGAAGGTGTTATATCTAGATTTTTAGGTTTTGGATCATGTGGTAGTAGAAGATGTATTTGACAGTGTCTGGCTTGTGGATTTGAGAATGTGCTAATGATGCTTGTATCTATCTTCCCTTGGATGGTTTGGTGTTTAGTTGTTCTGCAAGATTGGTTCATGAATTGTATCTTAGTGGTAGTTTGACTAGTTGCACAAGATAGCATTTTTAGTTTCATGTGTTTGCATCAATGATTTTGAATATTTTGTAAGTGTTGGAATATTCAAATATTTTGTATAATGTTTATGTTGTCAAATAAGGTTTGCACCCTTGCTAAGCTATGAACTGTAGCAACCTTTTGACACATGGGAACACTTCGAGGTTGTGGGTGACCAGGGAATGAAGTGGACCTCCAGATTATGGGCTGGTTCCCTTTGAATTTTCTTGTAAAACTAATTTTTAATAACAGGTGAAAAGGGATAGAAGGACTTTTAAGAAAGAAATAAAAACTAAAAATAGGTGATTCACCAATATGTGAAAGATGACCTGAATCTGCTTTTAAAATCTCACAAGATAAATCAATTTGAAAACTAAACGATTCACAGCTCAATCAAGTATGTTTTGCATAAATACTTCATTTGATAGGCTTCTATGATTGAAGTTTGTTTGAAAGAAAACGATAATGTTTTCATAACAAGCAGTCAACAAATGTAAGAAATACAGTCAATGACCTGCATTATAACATACTGAATCAAAACAAGACATTGAGGCAATAAGATTAAAAAGAAGTATTTCATGGAAATCACAAAAAAATAATCCTAAAAGCTTACACACAATACTTGCACAAGACATATCTGAGAAGGAAAGACAAGCTTCTTGTTGAAAAAATTGGGATATCTGTATTACAAATCTCAAGAAATCATGAGTTACAAAAATCTGAGTGAATGCTCTCACAACAATCTCCAAACCAAGAACTAACCCCTATACTGAAAGAAAAGAAAGACTTATAGAAAGGCCCTCCAAAATTCGAAATTGAATTCTAGCTCCAAAATCTGATGTGTTGTCAATGTCTCCTCCAAAAAAGGCATGCAATGCCAACCAACTCCAACTAGAGTTGTAAAAAATTCACCAACTTGGTGAGTCGTATGCAAACAGAAGCCCCTAAAAATCAGGCTCAAAACTGAAAGTATCAAACTGCCATGTGCCTCAAATCCCTTCTTGACTCAAGTCAAATCAAAAGTAATTCAAAACTGATGCTAAACCTTTGATAAAGTGCTCCAAATTCCCTAAAATCACTCCAATCATGTTGGCACAAATCTCTCCATTATCTCCATGATTTGAGCAAGTCAACAAAAGGCTCCACTTTGAACTAAGTCCTTTGAAATAATCCCTCCATTTTTGCATTTAAATAAATATCTTACTAAAATGATTTATTTTATCATTTTAATAAGGATTTACAATTCTGAATGAAATGCAAAAATGATAAAACATACCTTGACTTTGCATTTTATAAAAATAACTTTTATCAAAATGATTTATAATTATCATTTTATATAAATATTTTACAAGCCTTTGAATAAAGAATGCAAAGATAAAATTTATCAAATACTCCTAAGTCATATCAAAATGAAAGAAATGACTAAAGGGCCGCGGTTCACCAAATAAGAATACATCTTTTAATAAAAGGTAAGGCAAAAAAACTCCATCGGATTTTTCCATTAGGGGTTTTTAGAAAAAACCTAAAAAGAAACACAAACTCTATCATTATATTTGTTGAAGCTTCTCCAGGAAGAGAGCGCTGCCATCAAGAGAAAAAACCCTAAGTTATGAGCTAGGAATTTGTGCTTTGGACGCCATTCTGAAGCCTTTGTTGGAGGAAACATAAGGTAAATGAAGTCACTACGAAATCTTAGACATAAATCTTTCATTTTAAAAAAAAATCTTTTTAAAGCTTTTATTTGCTTTCAGGCCGCGACCTTTCTTGATTTGACATCCCTTTTTTTTCTCTCTATATTTCCTGTGGCCGCAATGGATAAACTTCTGGGCGAGCTTCTTGAACTTCAAAACTCAAGCAATCCACGAATTTTAAAGATTCTTAGAAAGATTTTTTTGGAAAAAACTTGGTAAGTTTTCTTAGCCCGAAATCTGAACCTCTCTTTTCCTGCTTTGAAGTTTTCCGAGAGTTTACTTGGCTGCGGCTTTTGATGATAAATTTTTTACTTTAACTGGGTTCTCCTTTGGCTGTCATGAATACATTGGGCGAGCCTTTTGAGCTTTCTGGAGATTTTTTATTCTATGAAGACTTTTGGACATTATCATCAATGTTGAACGTTTACTCAGTAAGGGTCTCCCCTGATTATATTTGATGGATTTTCTCCTTCTCTGAAACCTCCTTAAGCACTCTCTGATAATAATATTTTTATCTCTGGCTTTTTCCTTGGGCGCCATGAACACATCTGGCTGAACATTCTGCAAACTGGAAACAAAACTTCTCCGTTTTTATTATGGCTGACCCTCCATTGTTTGGGATTTGAGCCCCCTCCCTTATTTCTTATGACCGCGGGTTGTGCTCATTTTCCCTCTAGGTATTTGATATTCTGCAGTTGCCTTATAAGATTGAAATTTTGTTCCCTTTTGTGGCCGAGGGTTCATCTATTAAGGGCTTCAAAACCAATTTTTTTTCTTTTTTTGTAAAAGCTTAAAGCTCTCTTCTGTAGAATCCAAATTGCACAACTTTAAGATGATCACAGTCTAAACAAAAAAATTGTTTCTTGCTCTAATACATTCTGTCGGTCAAGCTCCTCCTATGCTCAGTATTTCTACACTTTCTGGGAATGTATTCCGTTATTTCTTTGAAAATGGGTATTTGATTTAATTTGTATTTTACCACATATGAAGAAACCCTCATAAATTTATAGCTGGAAATTCTTGTTTCTGTGCACATTTGGAAGACTCTTTATCCTCGTTCTGGATATCTTGAGCACTGTAATATTAATTGATATAATGATATCAGCTCTGATTCTTAGGAACTAATAATCTATTCTCTTCCTGGTATGAAGAAATCTGCAATAAAAGGGTTTTATGCATTCAAAAATACACAAAAAACTTGTATGTAACGCAATGATCCCTTTTATATGAGGTCGTTCTCAGCAGGAACCTCTGACCTCATGATGAACTTGCAACACAAAACTTAAATGAGCTGGGCTCTACCCTTGTGGGAGCCACATTTTACTCCACTCATATTGATACCTTGACAATCAACAACAAAACATCTCCTGTATCTGCACATGACACAAACAATGTTAGAAACAAAATGGATCAATGATTCTTTTCTGATTTGTTCTCTGTATCTGCACATGACACAAACCAGTTAGTAAAAAGCGGATCATATGATAGCTTTTCTGGTGCTCTTCTTTTCTTTTTTAACTGGTGAATGATTGATAGGATGTACATTCCATTTCTGTTGGTAATGTAGGGATAAGGCAGAATGCAATTTCTCATTTCTCTAACACCACTCCTCACAATTTTGCAAGTAAACCTTGGAGCTGGAGTCGACACCGATACTGAAGATGGACACGAAGTCAACATGACTGTGATGATGATTCATCATTCCAAGCAATGACGAATCGCCTTCTCTCCTTACTCTTATGTTATTTCTAGTTGTGTAATGCATTCTTTCCTTCATTCAACATTTGATTAGGAATCAAAATAGGCTACTCCCACGACTTGTGTGGGATTACATAACATTTTTCTCAATAAATGAATTATTCATGGCATGTAATGGCTTCCATTATTTTTCTAAATTTATTCTGTTTGCACAATGCAACAATGCAATTGCAATTGCTCTAAAACATATATTCTATAATCAAGAATGATTTTCCTGCATTTTGTTCTTAAATCTGCAATGCCTTATACAAAATAATTGCTACAGTTGAATGGTTCAGTCTGAACATTGTTTTCTTCAATGAAATTTGTTTATTTTCTGCTTTGTTGAATTGTTCAACCAGTTTAGTCTAAATTGTTGAATGATTTTGCAAATCATTCCTAAACAAACCTTCATTCTGAGATCAAAAATTTCATTTGATGATTTGTAATAAATTTTTCTGTACCCCAGCAAATAATTGCTTTTATGATTACTAATTTTAAGCAAGACGCTAAAAATTGGTAACAATTTCTACATGGTCTACAAGATGTTTTCAGACTTGGTGAAGTGTGAATTTAGTTGCTTGGTAGTGTTAATGCTAGTTTGGCCAACCTACCATGTTTGTGCTATTTGTGGATGTGTTTCATGGATTGTGGAAGCCTGGTGTAGTATTTCAGTGTATAATTGGGTCCTGGTTAACCCTTGGTGTGGTCCACCTTTAATTCTTTCCATTGCAGAAGTGTTTTGTGTTGACCTATTTGGTGGTTGCACATTTGAGGTGCATACGTTTCATTGAAGCCAACCTGGAGAGGGTTATTCATGGTTGTGGAAGATATATATGCAAGGTCAATTGTTGGAGAAGTGTGTGATGTGAGATGTGGTGTGAAATGATGTATGTGTGATCAAGTGTTGTGATCTAAGTGCAAGCATGAGTGCCTAAGACTACCAGAAGTAGTGAGAAGAAGGTGTCTACATTTCAATGTGCCTAAAGTTGTTGGAGGTAGTGAGTCAAAAGTTGTGGATGGTTGTGGTGGATTATCTTGTCGCTCTGAGGTATTGAACCTCCTTGTAACAGTCTCTTTCTATTCTCTTGTATTCTGGAAGAGGTGATCTTCTTTGCAGTGAGCCCTTGGTAGTGAGCCTTTCCTTCTTTTGAACAGTGATCCCTTTGGGCTCTGAGTCCTTTCGACAGTGAGCCTTTTGTAATCAATGTTGATATTCATATAGTGAGCTAATCCTCACCATGGTTTTCTCCTTATCAGGTTTTCCTCGTAAAATTTGGTTTTCTATTGTGTATGGTTGTTGATGTGTTGATATTTCATTTATTTACATTCATGTTGATGCTTAATAAAGGTTTGAAGATTAATGAGGGTTTGAAGGTTTTAATGCACAACTGCTTCACCCCCCCTCTTAGTTGTCCTGTGTGTCTAACAACACTACCATGCAACTAGTGATTTATAATACATTTTTTAAGATTTATAATGTCCCAAATTTAAATAGCCATTAAATTTTGATCATTGACCCCTTTCAAAATAGAATAATTTTAAATAACCAAAGTATTTGTTACCTAGTTTCCCAAAATAGTATGAACTTTCTTTTCCTATAATGGTATGGCAAGTTTGTGAAGAATAAATTCCTAGAAAATAAAACTTGAACCCTCTAAATATTACACCTTTAAAATCTCTAGAAAAATACACAAATTGAATGCCAAGTATAGTCTCTATCTAAAACTATCAACCATCACCCAAAAAGCATATTTCAACATTGAAGATGATATGCCATGAAGGTTTTTCTTCATGAAGCTCTAGAAATTCCAACAACATAACTTTCTTCTCTCACAAAATTCCCAATTTTTTTGTATCCTAAAAAATGTGCCCAAAATTTACTTTTTTTATCCTTTCATAACTCCTCATTCCAAATCTTGAAATTCCACATTTAATTTTTTTTTTCAATCTTATATCTCCCTTTTGTAGACCCTCACAATTAAAATATTAACTTCACCCTTTAAAAACAATGCCTTATATCTCCTTTTTATTATTTTAATAAACACTAAGTTAAATATTTAATTTAACTTTAAAAAATAGCATTTAATTAAAATAATATCTATTCGACTACGCCTAGAGAGGGGAAATTTCAGTCCTCCCTCCCTAGAATTTCTTGTCCCCAAGCAATTTCAATTTTGGATGCTACAAAATCGGCTCACTCTCCCAAGTAGCATCCCCAACTAGCAAATTCTTCCACTTCACTTGGTACTCTTTGATGGTCCTCCTCCTTAGAGTACACTCCCATATATCAATAATAGCCTAAAAAATGAGAATGAGTTTCCCTTCATAATCCAATGGTGGCAAATCCAAAGAGGGAACTACATTATGCCCAGTGCCTTCTTGAGGTAAGATACATGAAAAAAATTGTGAACCTTCCTACTTTCTGGTAGCTCCAACTCATAAGTCACCTCTCTAATCCTTTTGGAGATATTGAATGGATCATATTGTCGTGGCTTCAACTTTTTCAATCCACTCTTCTTGAGAGTGGACTGCTTGTAGGGTTGCAGCCTCAAATAAACCATGTCACCAACCTCAAATATTCGCTCAATTCTATGTTGGTTTGTATATTAAATCTATTGATTTTGGGCTTGTTCCAAGTTCTCCTTCAAGGATTTCATGATATATTGACTCTACTATAACAAATCCTTAGTATTTGACACTCTACTGTCTCCAAACAATAATTCCATGAAGCTAGGGGACTCATAACCATATAAATCCATGAATAGTGACATCTAAATCAACATGTGGTATGTGGAATTATAACAATACTCTATGAGGTGTATCCATCTCACCCATGCCTTCTGCTACCCTAAAACATAATTATGGAAATATCCTTCCACCCACTTGATAATTTTAGTTTGTTGATTTGTTTGTGGGTGATAGTTGCTGCTAGGATTGAGCTCTATCCCACTCACTTTGAAGAGTTCTTGCCAAAACAAGCTTGAAAATTTGGTGTCCCTGTCACTGATTATGTTTTTCGGTAACACAGATAATCTGAAAATCTCCCTAAAAAATAAATCTGCCACCTATATTGTTGTAAACATTGTTAAAATAGAAAAAAAAAGGAAAATTTTGTTAACTTGTTCACCACAACAAAGATGCAATCCTTCCCTTGCATGTTGGGTAACCCTGTGATAAAGCCCATCAAGATACTTTCCCATTTTTGATTGGGAATGGGTAAGGGCTGCAATAAACTAGTAGGATAAGCATGTTCATGTTTATTTTGCTAACATGTGGGGCACTCTTGAACATACTTAAGGACTTCATTCTTAATTCCTTTCTATGAAAACCTCTTTAGGATCTGCCTATATGTCTTAAAAAAGCCTAGGTAACCAGCCATAGGAGTTTCATGAAAGCTCTCATAACTATCATCTTAAAGTGTGAAGGGGGTACCAAATAAATTCTTCCCTTGTAAATGATAAGCTCATTGATTAAACTATATACTTGTCATCCTATATGGTACCCTCAATAATACCTATAGCCCAAGTGTCCTTAACATTACTAAAATCAACTCCCTCCAATCAACAATAATCTCTACTAAAGAATACAAATGGGGTCTCCTGGATAGGGCATCAACATCAATATTTTTCTTCCCTTTGACATACACAATGCCAAAGTCATATGCTAGGATCCTACTCACCCATTTTTTTGTCTATTATTAAGGTCATTTTGATTCAGGATGTATTTGAGACTGTTGTGGTTGGTTTTTACTATAAACTTCCCTCCCACTAGGTAAGGTTTGAATTTGACCAAAGCATGCATAATGGCCAACATCTCCTTATCATAAATAGAATAATTATGTTTAGTCCCTCTTAACTTCCTGCTCTCAAAAGCAAACAAATGCTTATTCTGCATCAATACAATACATATTCCCTCTCTCGAGGCCTCACACTCCAACGCAAAAGGTTTGGATAATTCAAGAATAGCTAAAACTAGGCAAGTACACATAATCTATTTGAAGTGATCAAAACATCATTATGCTACATTTGACCAACTGAAATCCCCCTTCTTAGTCAAGTCTATAAGTGGAGTTGCTATATATGAAAATCCCTTGACAATCTTTTGTAAAGCCCACATAACCCAAAAAATACCTTAAGCTATGAAATATTTGTGGGTGGAGGCCAGTCAAAAATTTCTTTGATCTTCTTTGGATCAACTCTAACACCCCTGGAGCTAATAATGTGGCCAAGGTAAAGAAGCTCTATCAACCCAAACTCACACTTGCTCTCCTTGGCATATAGTGACCCCCTCTCTAAAATGGTCAACACCTCATCAACATGTCTCATATGCTCCACCCAAGTCTTGCTAAAGATCAAGATATCAACAAAAAATATGAGAATGAACTTCCTGAGCTAATTACGAAATACCTTATTCATACAAGACTGAAAAGTAGTTGGGGCATTGGTTAAGCCAAAAGACATCATCAAAAACTCAAAATGACCATAATGGCACTTGGATGCAATCTTCTCTACATCCTTCTCTTGCACCCAAATCTAATGGTAGCTTGACCTCAAATCAATTTTTGAAAAGTAACAAGCTCCATGCAACTCATCAATAAACTCATCTATTCAAGGAATAGGATACCTGTTCTTAATTGTTTTTATGTTAAGTGCCCTGTAATTAGTGCACATTTTCATTGTTCCATCTTTTTTCTTAATCAACACCACTGATGAAGTGAAAGGAATTGTGCTTGGTCTAATGTGCCCCATGTTAATAAACTCCTTAATAGCCATTTCTATCTCATCCTTATTCCTCTTAAGGTGTCTATATGGTTTGGTAATCATGAGTTTGGATCCCTCCTCAAGCTCTATAACATGCTCTATGCCCCTATCAAGGGGCCTTCCTGGAGGTATGCTACTGAATACGATGTTTTTCTTAGACAACACAACCTCTACATCATGATGATAAACCCTCTTCGATTATTCTATAAATATAGGCATAATAATGCATTCCACTACCCACTCTACCTGGTCCTGTCTAATAAGTCTCTCCATCCTCTTGAAAGAGATTGTTCATGGCCCACCATTTGACATGCCTCTAAGTGTGATCTTTTTACCATCTACATCAAATTTATTTCTATAGTTTGCAAATTCATATAAAACTCCTCAATGGAGCATGGCCATTGCATCCCAAGGACCATAATTGTATCTCCTATGCTCGTCGCATAAAATTCATCTCTTAGCTCATACTCACCCAAATTAATGCTCAAGCTTGGAATCTTCTTGGTGCAAGTGAGGGTGAATCCATCAACTACCATTACTTTGAAACCTTCATAATCTTTTGTTTTGATTCCCCTTCTAACTACAACACCCTCATCAATAAATTATGTATGGCACTTGTATCAATGAGAGTCACTATATGCTATCCACATAACACCCCTTGAACTCTAAAAGATCAAAATTTCAAAAAACTAGATAGTTGGGCCATTACACCATTACCTCCTTGCTCCTTTTCGAACTCTTCGGATGAGCTTTCATCTTCATTTTCGCTTGAATTAGCATGCTAGTATGAATTTTTTGAAGCTAATTCATCAGTTGAAAAGTACTCAATCTTCTTAGCATGTTCCTTAATAAAACATTTATATGTTGGGTCCCATGGATCCCTACATTGGAAATGTAGTTTCTTCCTCTTGAGTTCATTGATCTGATCACTATCCAATCTAGATGGCACATTTTTGGATTGATTGGATTCCTTCTGAAATTTTTTCTTGTCCTTGTCCTTCCTATGTAAAAATAGCTTTGATTGAAATTTACTTTTTGAGGTGGAGGACTCCATGTCTCTTTCTTTTTTATTGCATCCTATAAAGTAGGTGGACTAAGTGCCTTAATCCAACCAGATTTTCTAACCCATTCATAAATAAAAAAAATAGCCTTCTCTTTAAAATATTGATTACCAACATTGACAACCTCTAAAAATCAACAATATAAGTGTCAATTGGACCCCATTTCTTAAGTTGTTCCAACTCCTTAAAATGTAGCCATGGATCCTTTTATTGAATCTATCAATCAACCTCTCAATAAATTATATATATGAATCAATCTGATAATGTCCCAAGGTGATCATTCCATGATGCCACCACTCATGAGCACTACCATCTAAATGTATAGCAACATACTTAATAGCCTCATCCTCTGGCATTGGGTTGAGCTGAAAATAAGTATCTAATTTTTGTATCCAAACCCTAGTTGTAGTCTTCCTAGATCCTTCATATAAGGGATTGATAACTTACCAACCTTCCTTTGCAAGTCCTAATTGTGAATTCTACCACCCATGTGAGGTCTATGCTTCAACATATGATCCATGTAGTCATAGAAAGACATTTTAGCTTGAAATTCAAGTCCCAAATTTCTCCAATATTGTAAAATTGAATCTTGCAACTCTTGTTGTGTAGGCTCCATTTCAATTTGAGGGTTATTCCTTAGAGGAAAATTAGGCATTAGGGGTCTAGAGTTGGTTTTCCTAGTCACTCTACATTGATTTACAACCCTATTATTGATTGATCCATCCTCATTCCATCATTTATTTCATTTCCATTGTTCCCACCATTGTTATTATTGTTATTGCCCCTCATATGCTAAGCCATAAGTGTAACCATTTGAGCTATAAAAAATTGTAACTCTCGTTGCCCTCTAGCAAGATCATTCAAAATTTCCCTTGTACTTGGTTCCCCATGCTCTTTATCACCCATATCTACCTCTATCTATTCAACACTTGCTATGGGATCAATTTCACCTGTACCACTACATGTGGGTAAATCTTGATGTAAACCAAGGATACCTGAAATAGTTTCTCACTCTAGAACTTAAGGGGGCTACCATTGAGTTTTCCTTTGTTCCCTATTAAATACCTATATTCTTTATCACTCATAGGATATTTTTCGGCGAAATATGATTATTTAAACACAAGATGACAAGAAAAACCAGCTTTGATACAATAATATAGTCCCAATCTGATAACAATTTTTTTTTGCAAAGAATAACCAAAGTTCTCCTATCCACTAACATATAAACATTTTGTTGAACACTTTGCAAGACTGATGTTTTTTTCTATTCTTTAATGGAGTTGTTGAGTTTGATTTATTGTTTCAATGAATATTTCACCCATTGTTTATATAAGTGATTTCTCCATTCAAGGACATTTAATACATGCACATTTAAAATAAAAATAATAATTTATTTCAAGTTGTTACAATAACCATAACCATACAGTAATTTCATCAACTGTTCATTGTTCAATATTAACAAAATATAATTTTGACTTGGAAATGTACTAACCAAGTTTCCTTGTGCTACTGCCAGTCCAACATGGTATGATAGCCTAAACTAGTTCCCTTTGAGTGTACGACATCCTAGAGGTCAATTATGTATGATAGCCTCTTCCTTTATTTGCATGCTTCCTCTAAAAATTGTGATACTTCCAACTTAGGTAGCGGCTATCCAGCACCAGGAATGCACTGTGGTATCCATGCATCATCCATGGATAGCACTGTCAACATCCGTGCATCGTTTTCAGGGCAGAGCTTTGGAACCTGTGCAGTTGTATGTACTTTTATTGGTCGCAGACATGAGCATACTTTCATGGCAATGTTATGTTTTTTTTCCTTTTCTTTAAATTTCATTATTAACCTCTAACATTTTTATATTTAATTTGATTGTTAATTTTTTGTGATAATAATTTTTTAATAGAAAATATAAATTTATGTATTAAAATTTAATTTATGTAGAAATGTAATAATATATATGTATAGTAATTATATGTAGAACATAAATTTAATTACAATTGGACATAAATTTAATTTATATTTTAATAATAATAATGTAATTATATGTACAATAATAATAATATTTTAAAAATTAAATTTTAATATATAAATTTATTTTGATACTTTGTAGAACTGTCAAGTAAGTATTAATTATATGTAATACATAAATTTTAACCTTTTAAATTATTTTATTTTATTTTATTTAAAGAGTATTTTTATTTATTTAAAAGTTATTTTATTTTTTCTATTTTATATTTATTTAAAGAACTATTTTTATTTATTTTATTTTATTTACTTGTTTTAGTTTTAGTTCTTAGGTAAATGTTAAAACTAAGATATCTATGTTTAGAAAAAAATATTGTAAAAGAGGTTTGATATTTTCATTGTCTTTTACATAATTATTTTAAAAATGTGTATGAAAATTATTTATTTATTTCTTAGAGACAATAAAATAAAATCACTATATTATAATTTTCATACCATTCAAAATGATAATGTAGGAATATTTAATTGAATTTAACCTTTTACTTTATAATTCTAATATATTACTATTATAAATAAAACTATTATATATTATATTTTATAGTAAAAATTATTAAATACAAATATAAAATTATTATAATTAATAATTAATATATTTTTATATAATAAAAATTAATTTAACATGTAAATATAATGCAACACATAATTACTATATAATACATATTTTATATAATTGATGGAAACATGATTGTATTTATATTTTAAAAAATTAAATGTATTTATTATGTGTTTATTATATAATGTCAAATTATTTTTTGATATTTTATATAATGCAAATTAAATTTTTAAAATGTTATTATTATTATTATTATTATTATTATTATTATTATTATTATATTTATTATATATTATAATTTATATTAGAGATTATTAAATAAAAATATAATTTAAATAACTAATACAAAATATATATTATTATATATTATATTTTGTAGTAAAAATTATTAGATACAAATATAAAATTATTATAATTAAAAAATAATATATTTTTATATAATATAATATAAATTAATATATAAATATAGTGCAATACATAATTACTATATAATACATGGATAATACATATGGTAATTATGTATTGCATTCTATTTATGGATTAATTTACTTTGTATTATATAAAAATATATTATGTATTTTATCTAAAATTAGTTCTTAGGTAATAATTAATATATGTATTATTCATGGATGATGCATGGATGTCAAGTGCATCTAATTAATTCTTAGATAAATGCTAAAACTAAGATATCTATTTTTAGAATTTTTTTTGTAAAAGTGGTTTGATATTTTTCATTGTCCAGCCTTCTATGCACTCTAATGTAATAAAATAACTAAGATATCCTATTTATCTAGAAATAGGTTATAGAGGTATATGTATAATTTTAAATATCTATTATATTTATTTTGCATAAAGTATAGATAGTACCTTTATTCTATTATATATACCCTTATAATCTAAAACATTATGCATACCTACATTAAAGAACAAATATATCTTTCATTTCTAGTATTTTTTATATCACTTTTTAAATAAATAAAAAATTGTTATTTAAATCCATAATCTAGTATAATTTTACTTCATAATTATTGCATAATACATTTCTAAAATTATGGAATTATACATAATAATTTTAGTCTAATAGTATAATGTGAGAATTAGTTGAAGTACTCTAATGTTGAATAACCTCTTAGTGAAATAATACTCTAATAATGTGAGGTAACATGTTCCCCTTGATGTAAAGAAAAAAAAAACATGTTCAATGTTATGCTCAAATTATTAGACTTTGCATGATGAGAATGTCTCACATTAGGTATTATCTCTACCATTCAAAATATGTAGGTGAAATATATAAAAATAACTCTTTAAATAAAATAAAATAATTTAAAAAGTTAAAATTTATGTATCATATATAAAAAATTACACTTTTATTTATAATAGTAATATATTAAACATTAATTTAACAGTAATATAAAACTATTATAATTAGACTTATAAAGTAAATTAAAATTTATATATCATATATAATAAATTATACTTTTATTTATAGTAGTAATATATTAAATATTAATTATAATAGTAACATAAAAGTATTATCAGCCACCGGATGGCAAGGACGAGTACCGAGATAGGAAAAATTTAAATCGGGACATAAATAGCATGTGGTGTAATCGGTGGATTGATCTCCGATGTGACAGATGGAGATGCATCGAAAATAATAAAAAAAGGTGGAATAAAACAAAGGTTATCATTGCTAGAAAGGGAGGCAGAGCTGCCGCGAGGAATAATGATTATTGGAAAAAAGGTGGCAATCATAGAGTGAATTCATTTATGAATAATAGAAAAAACCCTAAGTTGTTTATTTCCCAAATGAATAGTCATAGAGTTTCCATCCGAACAGAGTGTGTGGAGTTACCGGTTGAGAGTGTTGAGGATGCATAAGGTAAAAGGAGTGATTTCCTTCTCGTCCCCAAAAGCTGCCATAGCTCTGATAATATGGGAGGCCCTAGAAAGCGTACTGAGCCGCACAAATTCAACAAACTTCGAAACAATAAGGAGCTCTGGAGTCTTTTCGAACAGGTGGGTTTCACTCAATATCTTGCTGCTATGGAGGGCTATAACAAGAGACTTAGCTACAAGTTTGCTAATGCGTGGAGAGACGAAGAGGTTACTTTGGGAGGGCTTCAGTTCAAGGTGGATGCTAAGCTGATTGCTAAAGCGATGGGTCTGGCGTATGAAGGCACGAAGGTTGCAAAGATCAACAATGGTAAGTATCATGATTATTTCAAAAAAAAAATTGAAGGGAAAGAAAAACCAGAAATATTTCAAAATGGGTATTCTAGGGTTAAGTTGCCACCTCCATACCACAATGTCTGCTTTATAGTAATGAAATATTTTACTCTAGAAGGCTGATACCAGTTAGTCCATGGCTATCACTTCCCCATTCTCAACCATATTAGGCATAAGGAAAAAATTAAATTTCCTTCTTGTTTTCCTCTCTAAGCTAGAGTCTTACTCATGGTGCCAACCCACCTTTACATCAGGGCCTCATAAGAGCCATATGTAAATTTGTGATTTCTAGGACCCTGCAGAAAAATATGGTTTTGAAAATGATTGAAAACCCTAAACCTCAAAGCTTGGTGAAGATTTAAATTCTCGAAGACCTTCCCTCCCTGATGCCTAAAAAATATAGCAGGAAATCCCAAAGCCCTGAGAATTCTGGTAAGAAATCCCAAAGCCATGATACTGCCATGTGGATGGATTTACTTGTTGTCACACCTAAAAAAAGAAAAGATATCTCGATGGAGATGGGAACTAAAAAGGAGGAGATTGATATTGAGTGAATTGGGAGAAGAGGTGGACACCATAACTATTCCTAATGATAATGAGATGGAAGGTTTACACTAGGGTGGTAGAAGGCCAAAAACATTGGCTATGGCAGTGTCAAAAGGAAAGGGGAAGAAGAAAAATTCACAAAGCTTGGAGGAAAAAACCCAAAGCCCTCCAGAAAGTGTTGTGAAACAAGATGAAGAGGAAAATGATTCCTCAACAGAAGAAATACCGGATAGTCTTGGTGGAGACTTGATTGAAGAAGAGGAATCGGGGGCTGACAGTGAGGATGGTAAGGGTGATGAGGAAAGGGAGGAGTCACAACAGGAGATTGTTCAGGATGAGGAGGAAGCAAACCAAGATGGGGTCAAGAATACTAGTAAAGAGGAAAATAAAGCTGAAGAGAATGAGAATGGGAGATTTAATAAATTGGAGGAGAGGATGCAAATTCTGGAGCAGAAGATACTTGAGAAGGCGGGGGAAAACAAAGTCCAAGCCCTAGAAAATATGATTAAAGGAATAATAGAGGAAAGATTGAAGGTACTGGAGAAAGGTATGCAAGCAAAAGGAAATGCCCATAGAATTTAGACCCTTGAAGATGTAGTTAAGAATGTGTACATGGTGGTTGATGTTGTTTAGAAGAAAGCAGTTATGGCTATTGTCTTGGGGATGGGAAAAATAAAAAAAGAAGCAAAAGATGAAAGCAACGAGTGATGGTGAGGACTTAGCTGGTAAGATGGAGCTGAAGGCAATTGTGCATGGTATTGTTGAAGATTTGGTCAAAGCTTGGAAGCTGATCGAGGATGCATAGCCTAGTTGCTTTGTTGTGCTGGTTTCTTTTGTTTTTTTTTATGTTTATTTCTACTATGTTTAAAAGGACTGTTGCCACTGGTTATGGTTGTGGGTGCCTGAACTTAAATTTCTATAATGTTGTGTACATTTTAAGTAGGAACATTATGATAGATGTTTATAAGTACTGTAGATGGATAGGGAAGGATGCTACTGATGATAGTATTTGGTTTTTTGATTCGTATGATAGAATTGATATGTTTGATCATAAAGGGATTGGTTAAGCATTTTGGTTGGGGGAATGGGAAGTTAGGTGGGCTTCTTGTTTTTGTTGTTTCTCACCACTAGCTATTCTTTTCATGATGTACTTTATGTTCAGGTTAGCGCCCTTTTTCCTTGCTTAATCAACCAAAAACATAAAAGTATTATAATTAGACTTATAAAGTAAAAGGTTAAATTCAATTAAATATCTCCACATTATTATTTTGAATGGTATGAAAATTATAATATAGTGATTTTATTTTATTGTTTGTAAAAAAGAAATAAATAATTTTCATAGACATTTTTAATTTTTTTTTATGTAAAATACAATGAAAAATATCAAACCTCTTTTACATATTTATTTCTAAACATAGATATCTAAGTTTTAACATTTACCTAAGAACTAAAACTAAAACAAGTAAATAAAATAAAATAAATAAAAATAATTCTTTAAATAATATAAAATAACAAAAATAAAATAACTTTTAAATAAATAAAAATACTGTTTAAATAAAATAAAATAATTTAAAAGGTTAAAATTTATGTATTATATATAATTAATACTTACTTGACAGTTCTACAAAGTATCAAAATAAATTTATGTATTAAAATTTAATTTTTAAAATATTATTATTATTGTACATATAATTACAATATTATTATTAAAATATAAATTAAATTTATGTCCAACTGTAATTAAATTTATGTTCTACATATAATTACTATACATATATATATTATTACATTTCTACATAAATTAAATTTTAATACATAAATTTATATTTTCTATTAAAAAAATTATTATCACAAAAATTTAACAATCAAATTAAATATAAAAACGTTAGAGGATAATAATGAAATTTAAAGAAAAGGAAAAAAAAACATAACATTGTCGTGAAAGTATGCAGCGCTAACGATGTTTGCCACCAGTAAAACTAGCGTACAACTGCACAGGTTCCAAAGCTCTGCCCTGAAAACGATGCACATATGTTGACAATGCTATCCATGGATGGTGCATGGATGCCCTAGTGCATTCCTGGGGCTGGATAGCTACTGCCTCCAACTTATAAGCAAACCAAATAGATTTTTGTTTTTGACTTTTTTGAATCCTTTATTTAAGCTCCAATGCCCGGGTACGATTTCCCATGTTGGTATGGTTCTTTACAAACTCATTCAATGGAAAATAAAATTTATTTTAAAATTCCTTCTTTGTAGCTACGCTACCTAATTTGACCATTAAAGGTGCACTAAACTATAGACCACCTTAAATATTGATTTATCCTCTCAACCTTCATGCTTCAAACTTTTTCTTGTACGGCAACGTATGTCGCTCTTCCTCCAATCTCTGTCTTTGCCAAGATACTTGAAATCCTCACAAACCCATACATTATGGTACAACACTTTATACTAGGGGAGAGGGGCCCATAGTGGAGCACCCTAACTTCGTGTTTCTCAAAATCCTACATGGAATTTCAAATTAGTCCCAATTTTGTACAACAGTTTATTTGGCAACTCACATGCTTAAAAAATTTAATTTTAGGTCACATCATCAAATATGATGCCACATCAACATGCTTTTTGTTAAAGTATTAAAAAAGGCTCAAAAAAAAAGTGAGACCGATAGTGGTGCACTAAGTCATGTTTTATTGGTGCACCGATGTGGCATCACATGATTTGTCAGTTTGTGTACTTTATGGATAAAAAGTGTTTTGCAATTGGATATTAAGATGTTCCACTATGAGGTCCACTGAGGACTACTTCTATCCCCACTATTGGAGCCTGCTCCACTATGGGCCCCTCTCCCCTATATTTTCTAAGATTTATAATGTCCCAAATTTAAACAGCCATAAACTTCTAATCATTGACCCCTTTCAAAATTGAGTAGTTTTAAACAACCAGAGTATTTATTGTCTAGTTTCCCAAAACTGTACAAAATTTTATTGCCTATAATAGTACTATCAGTCTATGATGAATGAATGCCTAGAGAAGAAAACTCGAACCCTCTTAATATTACACCTTTAAAATCTCTGGAAAAAATACACAAATTGAATACCAAGCACAATCTCTATATGAAACTATAAGCCATCATCAGACAAGCATCTTCCAACTTTGAAGATGATATTCCCCATGAAGGTTTATGTCTTCACGAAGTTCTAGAAATTTCCACAGCATAACTTTCTTCTCTCACAAAATTCTCAATTTTTTTTTGCATACTGAAAAATATTGCCCAGAATTTACTTTTCTTCTCCTTTTGTAACTCCTCATTCCAAATATTGAAATTCCACATTTACTTTTTTTTTTTTTTTTAAATCTTATATCTCCCTTTTTCGATCCTCACAATTAAAATATTAACTTCACCCTTTAAAAAATGCCTTATATCTCCTTTTTTATTATTTTTTATAAACGCTAAGCTAAATATTTAATTTAGCTTAAAAACATTAGAATTTAATTATAATAATATCAATTCGAGTACACCTAGAGAGGGGAGATTACCTAATTTTTATGCACCTTCTCTCCATGTTGTGAATCCTTTTACAAGCATTGGAATCCTCTCTCTTGGGACGATTTTCTATGCTTTCCCTCATTTTTTTTTCTATTTATTTCATTGTTTCTTTGACATCTTTTGATTTTAAACCTTCTAACTTCCCTATCCAATCACACTAGAATATTAGCATCTCTATAGAACTAAGTGTAATACCCCTCGTGTTGCTGATACTCTTTTGTGTTGGCTTTGTACTTGGTTTGTAATGGTGATTAGTTCACCGGATTTGTTGTGTGTGGATTCATAGTTTGGTTGGTTTGCTGCACTTGACATTACTTATGATGCTTGATGATACATTATGTGGTGATTATGTTATTTGGTTATGTTATGGTTTTCTTAAATAATATATGTGGTGATGTTGTGATTCTATGTTGCTATGATTTCTGATGTGTTTGCTAGTGAGTCTTGGTGAGAGGATATATATTAAATATATGCATATACATATATGTGTATGTATATATGTATATATATATACTTGTCCAAAATTATAAAAAATATTACGAAGGTTATTTGCAATGATTTCATGTTGTTACTGGACAAATTGAAGGAAAATATTTTATCAAATCAAATTGAGTGATTTTAATAAATGAAATAGTTTGAGTAAACTGATAGTTTAATTTCCATGGTGGATATCGTGCAATGAGTTATCTTAAAATGTGATTGTTAAGTATAGTAAATTTGCATTCTTAAACAAAATCTTGATGTTGAATAATTATTTAATTCTTTGATTTTCTTTGAGTTCTTTGTCGGTTTCCTTGAGTTCGGTTATAAACATGTTGGGGCCCTTAAATTAGTTGACCTTTCTATAGGTTTTAAGGTTATTGTTTAAAACTTCTAGAGGCATAAGAAAAGGTGGTTTATTATGTGACCTTTTAATTTGATACTTGTCTCTATTTGACTATAATTATGATTTTAAGTTTACACTTGGGTTGTACCCGCCTTTATGGGTGTTTATTCATGTGATTATTGGTGAGATGATTTTGCCTCATGAATGTTCCATTTTATGATTCAGTTTTCTTGTTGGTACAAACCCTTGGAATTTGATGATATGTTTTGGGTTTCTAGGGAGAGTGGCTCTACGTGGGCGCCGACGCACAAAGGGGATGTCAGGATAACCCCCGTTAGAGTTAGAGTAATAAGTGATAACCTAATTGATTAATTAGGGGGTGGGTAGTTAAACATTAACAAGATAATTGTGGATACCTCGTCCACCTGTTAGTGCTTTCGCAGACTAAAGGTGGGTTGAGAAGGCCATGGTTGGCAAGATAGTTGCCTCGTCTCCATGAGAGGTTAATGGTTCTGTACGAGTCACCCTATGGGGCCGACGCCTAGTGAGGTTGTTAGGATAACCCATGTAGGACTATGCGATGACACTCTCCTCTAGCTTTCCCTTGAGTTGTTTTGTTGCCAACCTCTGGAAGTGGTCTTTTGATGTTATGTTTCCCTTTATGTGTACTCTAGCTTTTCATGTTTTGGAGTTTAGTCTGGTGTATTTGTTTGGATGTTCTTGGTCGGGGACCCTTCCTTATTTTCTCCTAGCATGGGGGTGGTTGGGTGGAACGTGCTACACACCCCGTTGGGTTCCCTATCTTGCAGTTGTACCTTTCTGTGCAGAGTTTTGGAGAGACAGCTTGAACCAAAGTTTATATGTTTCCAGATGTATACTTGTACTTCAATTATACTTTGTGTATTGATGTGTTACTCTCCCATGTATTGGGTAGACTTATGATGTAATCTTGAGTAATTGCTCAATGAGATGTACCTGTAGACTGATGTAATGAATAATCAAATTATGTAAGTCATTCTTGAACCATAATTGTAAATATTGTTAATGTTGTGTTATATCTGAGAAAATATGTTCTTTATATTTCCCAGTACAATCTATTATGAATGCATGTATGGTTTCTATATGGTTTATTCTTGTCACATTGTTTATCCTTAATAAATGTTAAATGAAGATATGTGAATGATTAGGTTACGTTAGTAGAATTGATAATTACTTTTATCAACTTTGTTATGGGATAGATTACGTAATGTCACCTCGTGTACCCCAAGGGACTTAGGTGTTTAACTTGTAATCACTAGCTATGTTAGTTGCATTAGTAAACTTAGTGTTTATTCTTTGTATTTTCAAAAAAAAAATTGTTGCATTTTTAGTTGTCCTTTGGGGTTTGCGCGACGGGGCGTTACACTAAGTTATAAGTATTCATAGAAATTTATATTTTTGTTCTCTTAATTTTAAACACACATTTGACTAAGACCACACACAATTCTGATCTATTTTTTATTTGACTCCTTGTGGAGGTCAAAGACCAAAATTGGGGCTTGGCAATATTAACAAGCTTTCAAGAGGCCACTAAAAAATTTCTTGTCCTAGGCATAGGTACTCTTGGTGGTCTTCACACATGAAGGTTTTGTATTCTTAACCATCTTATTATTTAATTTTGGTGATTTAACTTATAATACATTTTGTTTATAATATAGATAATTTATTTGGTTTTAGTGATTTTTGTTATTATTTTTGGTTACTACTATGTGTGTACTTTCTTATTATTGCTACAAGCGAACTATTTGTTGTTTGTAGTTTTTTTAATACACAATATTACAACATATTTGAACACTAACACAATTGTACTATCATATATGAGTTGCACTCGTGTCTCAATTATAGGTGCTCTCTAAATTTTTCTCTAAATTCTTGCTTTGGATTTATATTTTTATATTCACTTTCTATATTTTATTATATTCTTAATTTATTTTTGGTTTCTCTTAGTTCGAAAACAAAAACCATAGTATATCGTCTAGGGAATGAACATATTTTTAAATTAATAAAAATACATTTAGACAGGTTTAAAAACTATAATTGATTGCATATCAAAAAATTATAGTCTCATGTTTTAAGTTCTATCTAAAAGATTTTAGAGGTTGAAACAAAAAATTATTTTCCTCTATTATAGGTAGCTAATGCATTACACAACCAGTAAAAAAAAAAACTTGAAGAGTGCCTAAAATGTCTTGAATGCTATCTTTCACATATATTTCTCTTTGAACCTCATTTAATGATAACCAAATTTAAGGTCCAACTTTATAGAGTTCTTGGAATGCTACAATTGATCCAATAAATTACCAATTTGTGGTAGTAGATACCAAATTTTTATAGTCATCCTATTTAGTCCCCAATAATCTATCCATATCCACTACGTCCTATCTTTGTTTGGCACTATAGAAATAGATAATCTATAAAAAGAGACACTTGGTCTAATTACTCTTTGCTCCAACAACTTCTTGAGCAACTCCTTAACTTATGGTGCTTCAACAACACTTTGTTTATATAGCCCCGAGTTAGATAAAGGACACTTATGTAATACCTAAATATCATATCATATAGCTCTCTTTGGGGCATCCCTTTAGGCTCTACAAATAATTTAGACAATTTATTCACCAAATTGTTTGCACCTTTTTCTTAATGGGTTTATTTTTTGTGTAGTGCCTTCAACTCCACCCATTTTTGTTGTCCTTTACCTTTTAATATCCATAAAGTAAACCTACCACTTGTATTAATCAATTGGTTGGCTTTGGTTGCACTTATCAAGGAGATTTGTGTTTCTTATTGACTATATCCAAAGTGTTGGCTTTGCCATATAAAATCAACCTATAATGATTAGGTCTATGAATCTCTTTCCATGTATTCATTATCATTAAATGTTGGTCACCTCCTTTTGACTTCTCCAAGATGGATACAAATCTTACTATAGCCTCAATTATTTTTTTCCTTTATTATTTCCTATATCTTTCTACACTGTAGTGTTACATTCTTTTTCACTTTTCTTGGTATTGTCCCTTCTATATATTTTTATTCTTAAAAGAAGATATTTTTTTCTTATCCATCCCCACTTAATGAGCTTGAGCATATGCCTCATTAATGTCTTGAGGATTTTCCACAAGTATTGGTGTTTTTAGGTGATTAAACAACCCACCTCTATACTTCATTAACACATCCTTTTTTATGACATATTTTTCCAATTAAATTGTTCTCTTCTAGGAGTCATTGATATACATCTATAGACTTTATCCTTGTTGTTGTCACTTTACAATGAGAACAATTTTTTGACATTTAAGGGGTATTTCATAACTCTTACAACATAATGTGATAAAATTGTTTAATAACTTGAGCTTGTCAAGCACAATTTATTGATGAGTTATGACAAGTCCATTGAAAACTATCACAATAAAGTAGTTCAAGAAGGTGAAGAAACAACAATAAAAATCCAAGCACCTCACCTCTGCCCAACTACTTCATTCGACAATCATCAATGCCACCCTTCCAACTTTTAGGTGGCACCTAGCAACTACCAAAGGAAGAGACCCCTCTTCATTTGTAATTTATAATTGGAGGTCAACTCTATTAGAGCTCTTCACCATCATCTATTGATTTTTAATTTTATTTTTGAAATGGGGAAATTTTTTGTGTAATCCACACTAATGTAAACAATTTTCAAGTTGGATATTTAATTTTTGTGCATTTTCAAGTTTCTAAAAGATATTATTATTTGGTTTTCATTTTGGAAACTTCGAAGGGCCATATCTTGCACATGGAATCTTTTTGAGTACATTTTTTTGTAAGTAGATATTTTGTGTACTTTACATTGGTTTCCTCTATTTTTTCTTATTTTGTAGTTGGAAAAAGGAATTCAAGCATTGTGATAAAGAAAAAAATATTTGTGGTAATAAATACTCACATTGTGAGTGTAACACCCCTCCATTTTGCTTTTTGATCGAACGATGTTCTTCTATGATATGTTTTATTTCTGTTATATTGTGACTATGGAACTTAGTTATTCTAATCGCTATCTGTTAAGCGGTGTAAACATTATGTTTTGATGTGATGGGACTTTATTCAGATGTTATTATTATTTCATGTTATGGATTAAATTAGCATGTATGTGAATTACTGGCACTTTATGTTTTGATTATATCATTGATGATTAGATGCGTCGGTTAGTGATATTGTATTGGTGAAGGGGACGGGATCACATCACTCGCATGCGAGTGCCCTGGGATTCCGCGATTTCCTCCTCACTGTGTGTCTTAATATATTATATGCATGTTTCGACACTCGTATTGTGTGCAGGATGCAGGTACAGGACATCGACTCCACCTGGTTTCACAGGTTTGAGCATGTCCATCGACCAACGGTATCGATTGGGAGATAGTAACTAGGCTTTCTGTGTCAAACCATCACTCTAGCCATAGTGTGTCGTCGGTTTTAGTCGGGTTGTTGTCTGGGTCAGTTGTTTTAACTTGCTCAGTTTCCCCTTGAGTGTTTATTTAATTTCAAGTTAAAGTTTATTAAATGACCTGCGTAGTTTAATTAATGATTAAATGTGTTTAATTGCAAGATAAAAGTGACTAAATGGCTTTTGAAAATTATAAATGATGATTGTTTCGTCTTTTTGAAATGTTGGAAATTTGGTGATTACTTAATTAATTTAATTTAATTAATAAAATAATCTGATTATGAATTAGATTTATTTTATTGACTAATTAAATTAATAGGGTTTAAATTAAATCAATTTGGTTGGGTTGGCATCTTTGGATTTTTTTGGATTAAATCAAAAAGTGGAATTATGCTTTACATTTACTTTTAGAAATAAAAGTTGAAAATAATTGTATTTGTGAAATTGTTAAATTCATTTGGTTAGATAAATTTAATTACCTTTTTTGGTTGAAAATGAATTTTATTTAAAATGAAAATTATGCAAAATGCATTTGGGGAAAGCAAATTATTTTAAAATTGAAAAAAATAGAAAATATCTTCATTTTGGCATAAATTTAGTGGGTGAGTCATTTTTAGGGTTTTGACAAATTTGGGGAAGAAAGGGCATAAGGTAATTCATGTTTTATTGGAAAATTTAATTTTTGGAATTTGGGAAAAATTTGGAGAGCAAACTTGCATGGAAATTCTTGAAGGAAAGGGTTGAAGATTGGTGAAGCTTGGAAAAAGAAAAGGGCAAACTTCCATTGATGGATCTTAGAGTTTGGAGAAAAACACAAGGTTCTTTCCCTATTTGTGCAAATTTTATTTTAAAAAAAAATTGTTTTGAAATTGTTTGAAATGTCTATGGAATTCCCCATCAAGAATTTCCATTCAAAACTTGAAACAAAACAGAAGTAATCTTGTCAATAAAAAAATTTAGAAAATAAAACAAAATTCTGTTTATCAAATTTTATGTTGCTTGACCTTCTTCAATCTGACTGTAATAATGGAATGAGGTAAGAGTAAGTATATATATATATATATATATATATATATATATATATATATATATATTTATATATATACCTACTTATATATATATCATGCATATACATCTTCTATTTTGTTTTGTATCTGGTTAAATACGCCATGGCGATGTCACCATTTTTTTTTTTAAGAAACAAAATTTTAAATTAAAAGAAAATAAATAAATGAGGGTTTTGGGCAGGGCCTGCCCTTGGAGGCGCTGCTGCAGACCACAGCCCGCGTGCAGCAACCATGCATGCGGCTGTGTGGGCTAGTAGCTGGGGGCGTCCCCTGTTTGGGCCGCGCGGCCCATGGGAATTAGGGCTTCGGCCCTTTGCAAAAATTTTTTATTATAAATTCATTTTTTTTATTATTTTAATTTTAATTTTGTTTTAATATTTAATATTTAATAATATATATATATATATATATATATAAATATTAATATTATATATGTAATAATTAATATTATATATATAATATTTAATATAATATATATATTATTTAATATTAGATATTTAAATAAAATATTTAATATTAAAGTCATTTTGATTATGAATATAATTGATAACCTAAAGATAATGAATGATTCATTTAAATTAGGTAAGAATTAGTTAATTTATTTAATGTGAAGTTGAAATAAAGATTAATTTGTTTGATCTAAATGTTTAAATTATTTAGATGTTTTAATAATAGTATGCGATTGTGGAACTTAGATTAAAGGATTGATTTAATCTTAATCTAATAACGCCATTTATTTAAATAGTTTGGATTATGGGATATGATAGTAAAACTAAGGAATATAATCAGGAAACTTAGAGTTATCGAATGGTTTATTCTAATAAGATGAATATATGTGTCAAATGTTTAACTTATTTATAATTTGATTTTGATTATCTTAAGATGACTTTTGATTACGGAATCGAAGCAAAAGTGGATTTTGTATTCAAGGGATTTATTTTTAAAAGGTAGATTTTAAATGATCAAGTGTTTTCATTTTCAAAGGCTGAATTTATTAATATATGTAATTGGAAGTGAATGTGATGTGTTTGATTGAGTAATTGCAAGAATGAAAACTGTGATTGACTGGGTTTAGGAAACTCTAACATTAGATATTGAATTGCCTGGAATGATTTTACGTCATGTTTCTTTCATTTTCAATGTCGGGCAAATGGGGTTAAGGGTCTATGTAAGTCTTCCAGAGAAGTTCTCTAGGGTTGCGTGGCGGGGCATTACACATGGTATCAGAGCCCAAGTTTAAACACTGGGCGCTCTGGGATAATGTGGACCCATTAAGTTGTCAGTTGCGTAGGTTATACTCCAGGCATTATGAGCCATGGTGTTGACCTAGGTGCTTTGTTCGTTAGTGTATGTTTTCCTTTTGGGGTTGAATTGACTTGGCTACCCAGAAGTTGTTGTTACGTGGTGTAGGTCCAATGGCACAGGAAACTAGTGGAAGGGATAGGACCCTCGGTGTAGTGTACAATGCACCGATATCCTTCCTACTAGAAGAATGTATTATGGACAATTGTGTAGTGCGTGAATTTGGTGCGTTGTGTGTGGTGGACGACAACTAGTTTGGTTGTTATTTCCGCCCTTGCATGTCTTCTTGTGCGTTACCTCTTTGTGCCACTCTATGTGGTTTTGGGGTTGCTTTTGCATGTTATATTGTATAGGAATTATGAAATATAATAATAGAAAATGAATGATCATGTTGTAGTTCATAGAGATTTGTGCATACTCTCATATGACTGATGCATTTGTGTGAAAGTGCGTGTGTGATGGTGAAATCATGATTACATTCGTGCCTTTGAGAGGACTGTAAATATCTTGAGTTCTCTCTCTCTTTCTATTGGTTTAACGGAAAGGCCTATCCTTAAGTGTGTGGGGTATTGATACCCAGGGTATGTTGTATCTCTGGGAAAATGGTTATGTATTCATGAAGGATTGTTTTATTAAATCGAACCTTGGGTAAAGGACCTAGGTCCCCAAGTTGCATTCATAATTATGAAAAGTGTATAGTATGAATAGAAAATCGTTTTGCAGTAAGTAAAAGTTTAGAGAAAAGAGATTAGCGAAACAATTGCATGACAAGGATAATTGCATAATAGGTGCATCGTGTTGGTGAGGCCTATGGTCCCCAAATTTATTGTTGAGTTTTAAGAAATCATGTAGAAGTTAAATTATTGTACCTGGATTCAAAATGCAAGATGTTAAATGAGTTTTGAAGTGACAATGTTCCATACCTTGTCTTGAGTAAACATTGTAATGATATTACACTATGTGTGGCCTTGTGTAAAATTCTGGTGACGTTTATTGATGCATATGTGTATCATGTATGTTAATCCATGGGTATGTGTTTTGGAGTTTTGGTTGGCGGTTGCTTCGCCATGTTGGTTTGTATAGATTGACAGTGTGCTTGGTTGTGTTGATTATAGCACGGGTTGATGTTGTTTTGTGCTGAGGCGTAGAGTGGTTCAATTTTTGAACCCTTGTTTATGTGTGATTTTATGGAGTTTGTACTAGGAGTATTTGCAGGCTTCCAGGAGTAAGCCTGACCCTAGGGGGAGGATGTAACACCCCTCCATTTTGCTTTTTGATCGAACGATGTTCTTCTATGATATGTTTTATTTCTGTTATATTGTGACTATGGAACTTAGTTATTCTAACCGCTATCTGTTAAGCGGTGTAAACATTATGTTTTGATGTGATGGAACTTTATTCAGATGTTATTATTATTTCATGTTATGGATTAAATTAGCATGTATGTGAATTACTGGCACTTTATGTTTTTATTATATCATTGATGATTAGATGCGTCGGTTAGTGATATTGTATTGGTGAAGGGGACGGGATCACATCACTCGCATGTGAGTGCCCTGGGATTCCGTGATTTCCTCCTCACTGTGTGTCTTAATATATTATATGCATGTTTCGACACTCGTATTGTGTGCAGGATGCAGGTACAGGACATCGACTCCACCTGGTTTCACAGGTTTGAGCATGTCCATCGACCAACGATATCGATTGGGAGATAGTAACTAGGCTTTCTGTGTCAAACCATCACTCTAGCCATAGTGTGTCGTCGGTTTTAGTCGGGTTGTTGTCTGGGTCAGTTGTTTTAACTTGCTCAGTTTCCCCTTGAGTGTTTATTTAATTTCAAGTTAAAGTTTATTAAATGACCTGCGTAGTTTAATTAATGATTAAATGTGTTTAATTGCAAGATAAAAGTGACTAAATGGCTTTTGAAAATTATAAATGATGATTGTTTCGTCTTTTTGAAATGTTGGAAATTTGGTGATTACTTAATTAATTTAATTTAATTAATAAAATAATCTGATTATGAATTAGATTTATTTTATTGACTAATTAAATTAATAGGGTTTAAATT
The DNA here is from genome assembly GCA_007258455.2 of Sequoia sempervirens. Classification (NCBI taxonomy): domain Eukaryota; kingdom Viridiplantae; phylum Streptophyta; class Pinopsida; order Cupressales; family Cupressaceae; genus Sequoia; species Sequoia sempervirens. Next base: position 53,769 of record VDFB02376724.1, read on the forward strand.
AAATCAATTTGGTTGGGTTGGCATCTTTGGATTTTTTTGGATTAAATCAAAAAGTGGAATTATGCTTTACATTTACTTTTAGAAATAAAAGTTGAAAATAATTGTATTTGTGAAATTGTTAAATTCATTTGGTTAGATAAATTTAATTACCTTTTTTGGTTGAAAATGAATTTTATTTAAAATGAAAATTATGCAAAATGCATTTGGGGAAAGCAAATTATTTTAAAATTGAAAAAAATAGAAAATATCTTCATTTTGGCATAAATTTAGTGGGTGAGTCATTTTTAGGGTTTTGACAAATTTGGGGAAGAAAGGGCATAAGGTAATTCATGTTTTATTGGAAAATTTAATTTTTGGAATTTGGGAAAAATTTAGAGAGCAAACTTGCATGGAAATTCTTGAAGGAAAGGGTTGAAGATTGGTGAAGCTTGGAAAAAGAAAAGGGCAAACTTCCATTGATGGATCTTAGAGTTTGGAGAAAAACACAAGGTTCTTTCCCTATTTGTGCAAATTTTATTTTAAAAAAAAATTGTTTTGAAATTGTTTGAAATGTCTATGGAATTCAAAATTTGTTTTAGAAAAAAAAACCCATCAAGAATTTCCATTCAAAACTTGAAACAAAACAGAAGTAATCTTGTCAATAAAAAAATTTAGAAAATAAAACAAAATTTTGTTTATCAAATTTTCTGTTGCTTGACCTTCTTCAATCTGACTGTAATAATGGAATGAGGTAAGAGTAAGTGTATATATATATATATATCATGCATATACATGCATATACATCTTCTATTTTGTTTTGTATCAGTTAAATACGCATGGCGATGTCGCCATTTTTTTTTTAAGAAACAAAATTTTAAATTAAAAGAAAATAAATAAATGAGGGTTTTAAGGCCCAGCATCTCCATTGGGTTCCTGAATGGCCAAACGACAGTGCCCCATGTGAAACAGCAACAGGGCAAACAGGCTCTCAGGACTTTGATATTTAGACCTTTCGCCCATCGAGGGAAGGGGCTGCCCAAAAAAATTATTATAAATTCATTTTTTTTATTATTTTAATTTTAATTTTGTTTTAATATTTAATATTTAATAATATATATATATATATATATATATTATTAATATTATATATATAATATTTAATATAATATATATATTATTTAATATTAGATATTTAAATAAAATATTTAATATTAAAGTCATTTTGATTATGAATATAATTGATAACCTAAAGATAATGAATGATTCATTTAAATTAGGTGAGAATTAGTTAATTTATTTAATGTGAAGTTGAAATAAAGATTAATTTGTTTGATCTAAATGTTTAAATTATTTAGATGTTTTAATAATAGTATGCGATTGTGGAACTTAGATTAAAGGATTGATTTAATCTTAATCTAATAACGTCATTTATTTAAATAGTTTGGATTATGGGATATGATAGTAAAACTAAGGAATATAATCAGGAAACTTAGAGTTATCGAATGGTTTATTCTAATAAGATGAATATATGTGTCAAATGTTTAACTTATTTATAATTTAATTTTGATTATCTTAAGATGACTTTTGATTACGGAATCGAAGCAAAAGTGGATTTTGTATTCAAGGGATTTATTTTTAAAAGGTAGATTTTAAATGATCAAGTGTTTTCATTTTCAAAGGCTGAATTTATTAATATATGTAATTGGAAGTGAATGTGATGTGTTTGATTGAGTAATTGCAAGAATGAAAACTGTGATTGACTGGGTTTAGGAAACCCTAACATTAGATATTGAATTGCCTGGAATGATTTTACGTCATGTTTCTTTCATTTTCAATGTCAGGCAAATGGGGTTAAGGGTCTATGTAAGTCTTCCAGAGAAGTTCTCTAGGGTTGCGTGGCGGGGCATTACAGTGAGAAAGAATTTCTTTTAAAGAGAAAAACCATACAATCTAGGATTGGTCAAGGGATATAATTGCTAAAACAAAGAAATGTTCAATCATCTAAGGAGTTAGTAGAACTAGTAGTGGATGAATGACCCTTAAATGTGCTCTATAAAGAGTTTGAGAGAAAGAGGAGATGGATGAATGGGAAGAAGATGTTTAGTTGTGTTACCTCAAAGAAGAAAAATATTGATGATTACAATTAGAGAGGAGAATAGTTAGAAGATTGCAATGAATAATGATGCAATGTATCAATAAGGGTGGCCCAATATGATGCAATTTGAATGCAATCCAAATTAAAGATGAATCAACAATAGGGATGGAGATCTTTTGAGGCTTCATATTTGATGGAAGAAATGAACTCATAAAATAGGATGACATAATGAAAAATAAATGTGAAGGGCATGATATTGTGATCATGCCAAAAATTGATATGACAATAAAAATAGATAAGGTAAATAGTCTCTTGATAGTCTATGGTAGGGTCACAAGCTATGAAAAATATGTAATTTGCAAAGAAGAATTGGTAAGCATGCCTAAATGGCATATTGTAAAGGAAGATACATCTATCAAATTTATTTCTCTTAACTTGATTTTTATTTTTAATTATTTATGTGCGGATGCAATAGAAGGTCAGACAAGTGATGGAAAAATCCATAATGGCATTTAGTGGAAGAAGACCACAAGAGGTGAGTCTAAACCTTGCAAGATGTTAAGAAAATGGAAAGAAAATTTTTTACAAAAGAAGATATATAATCCACTCAAATAGATGAAAATTTCTGATTTTTTTAATAAAAATTTAGAAGATTAGGCCATAACAAATTTTTTTGAATTCTTCAAATAAAAAGGTTTAAAATTTTGAAAACATGGGGAGGAGGATGCATAACAATCTAATTTTATATTTCTTATTTTCCTTGTAGAGTATGTAACTAATCTACTACATGTCTCAACTGTTGTTAGGGGAATATGTAATTGACCATTTTCATCTTGAAGTCACGAGGTGCATGTTAGCAACAGGTAAGTTTTTAGATGTGCTCAACACTTTTGATTCTATGACTCAAAGCTCGAGTGAACACTTTTATCGTATGTGTTATGGAAACGAAAGTGTAAAACCCACAAACTTAATATAATATTGCAACACAAGTTGCAAATAAATAATGAATATTAGAAAATGGAATAACAAAATAATAGATAAGACATAGATTTACGTGGTAAAACCTTGACAATATATCAAGGAAACATCCACGGGGAAAAGTATTAGTATTCTTATTGCTTAGAGAAACTAATTACAATATTCACACAGTTGATTCTCTTCAATTACAATTCATTACAATGATTTTTCCTTCAAGGCAACAAGATATATATAATATCTTCAACCTGTGTCAAACTTAGAAAAAACTAGCTTTGTTTTTATTATTTTATTTTTTTATTTCTAAATCTTTATCTTTTCCAAAGATAAGATTATGCTTTGTATCTATTTTATTGTTGTCATATCCAACAATTTCCAACTTGAAAACAATTTACCTAATACTTTCCCATGCCCATTCATCACCTTTTCTACAAGCCAAGAAAAGTCAAACTCCATTTCAACTTCTCTAATTGTATTGGTTTTTTAAACATGCCTGCACAATTTTTTAGTGTATGAACCTTCTCAAGAGCTACTCCACCTCCATCAATAACCTATCTTACAAAATGGTATTTAATTGCAATATTCTTAGTCCTACTATGATAAGATGGATTTTTCATAAAATGTATAGCACTTTGACTATCACAAAATACAATCACCTTGTCATGCACTTTTCCAAACTCACCCAAAAGACCCTTTAACCAAATTGCCTCTTTACATGCATGTGTGACAGCCATATACTTTTTCTCAGCAATGGATAAAGCAATTATTTCTTGAAGCTTTAACATCCAACAAATAGGTCCTCTTGCAAGAGTAAAGACATCAACAGATGTAGATCTCCTTTTTTCCAAATCACCTACAAAATCTAAATCAACATAACCACAAATTGAACCACTACAACCATCAAAGGTGATACAATAATCACTTGTGCATCTAAGATATCGAAGCACCCATTTCACTACTACCTAATGCTCTTTACCTAGATTTTCCATGTATCTATTGACAACACCAACTGCATGTGAAATATTTGGTCTTGTGCATACCATCACATACATTAAACTTCCTACTACATTAGCATACAATACACAAGACATATAATCATTTTCTTCTTTATTACTAGGACATAAACTTGAAGAAAGCTTAAAATGAGAAGCTAAAGGGATATTTATTGGTTTCACATTCTTCATACCGAATATTATGAGGATCTTCTCCACATACTGTTGTTGTGATAACCAAATCTTACCATGTTCCGTGTATTTGTGTATTTCCATGCCCAATTTTTTTTTTCTACTCTTAGATCCTTCATATCAAAATTCCTAGCCATCTGAGCCTTTAACCCGTTGATCTCAACTACGCTTTTGCTTGCTACAAGTATATTGTCAACATATAATACCAAGATAATGAATAAACCATTTTTCAAACCTTTAAAGTAAACACAATGGTAATACTCACTACTTGTAAAATTTTGGCTCACCATGAAGGAATCAAACTTCTTGTACCATTGCCTAGGAGATTGCTTCAAGCCATACAATGACTTTTTGAGTTTGCAAAAAAAATTCTTGTTGCAATCTTGAACAAACCCTTTTGGTTGTTCCATATATATTTCCTCATCCAAATCTCCATGTATAAATGTTGTTTTAACATTTATTTTCTCCAAATCAAGATCAAGTAAAGCAACAAGTGTTAAACAACCCAAATAGAAACTAGCTTAACAATTGGTGAAAACTTTCATGAAAATCAATACCTTCCTTTTGAGAATATCCTTTTGTTACTAGTCTTTCTTTGTACCTTTCAACTTTATCATCAAAACCCTTCTTCAATTTGAAGACCCATTTGCAAACAATGAATTTCCTACCCTTTGGGAGTTCTACTAGGTCCCATGTTTTATTCTTCTCCAAGGCATCCATTTCTTATTTCATTTCTATTTTCCATTTAGCATTTTTAGTACCATCCATTGCTTCCTGATAACAACTAGGTTCCTCATCATTAAAAATCAGAGCAACAGATGAAACATAATCATCATACCTTTTAGATGGATTTATGACCCGTGTAGATCTCCTTAGATATAGTTGTGGAATTTCCACATTTTCCTGTAGATTTTCTACATCCTCATCTTCTTCAAAAGCTTCTTCTTGCTCCCTATTTTTTGTAGATGGATGAGTTTCCAATTGAATTTGTTGATGTTGAGGTACTTGTTCCTGTTTCAAATCAACTTCTACTATATCTAATTTTATGAGAGGAGATTCATCAAATACTACATCTCTTCTAATAATGACTTTATGGGTAGTAGGATCCCACAATTTGTATCTCTTAATTCCATCACCATAACCAAAAAAGGTATATTTCTTGGATTTTGGGTCTAATTTAGAATGCTAATCTTTTGAAATAAGAGCATATGCATCACAACCACAAATTTTCAGATTTGAATAATCACAAGAATGACCTATCCATACCTCTTCAGGAATCTTGCAATCTATTACACATGATGGTGATCGATTAACTAGGTAAAAACTATAGAGATTGCTTCTAGCCACAACTCTTTCTACAACTTGGTATTATTGAGCATGCTCCTTTCTCTCTAGAAGAGTCTTTTCCGTGCATTCAACAACACCATTTTGTTGGGGAGTGTAAACAGTGGTTTTATGCCTTTCGATCCCAACTTTCTTACAATAATTATAAAATTCCAAAGATGTGAACTTGCCTGCATTATCTGTTCTTAAGCACTTGATTGATTTTCCAATTCTCTTTTCAACCAAAACTCTAAACTGATTAAATACACTAAACACATTAGCTTTACTTTAAGAATATAGACCCACACCTTTCTAGAGTAGTCATATATAAATGTCACAAAATATGATGATCCTCCAAAATAAACTGTAGGAGATGGCCCCCAAAAACCTGAATGAATATAATCTAGAATACCCTTACTTGTATGACTACCTACTTTAAACTTTTGTCTAGATTACTTCCCATAAACATAATGCTTGCAAAAATTCAATTTCAAAGATTTTAGATTTGGAAGTAACGTATGGCTTAATAGTACCTTCTACCCTTTCTCATTCATATGACCCAATCGTTAATTCCATAAACAAGTAGATTCATTTTCTTCCTCATATACCATTGTTGCTTCATTTATTACAATACTCCCTTCTAGCTTGTAAAGGTTTCTATTAAATTTTTAGCTTTCATGACCACCAAAATTCCCTTGGACACTTTCAATGATCCACCTTGACTTGTAAATTTATAACCTCCAAAATCCAAAAATCCCAAGGAAATTAAATTGTTTTTAAGTTCTAGTACATGTCTTACCTCGTTTAATGTCCTCACAATATCATCGAACATTTTAATCTTAATGTTCCCAATCCCAATACTCTTACAAGAAACATTTTTTCCCATAAGAACACCACCACCATCAATATCTTGGTAAGAAGAAAACCAATTCTAATGTGGACACATGTGATTATAAGCACCAAAATCTAATAACCATTCCTCATGATACTGTAAGGAATTAAAAATAGATAAAACTTCATCAACCATACCTGAACTTGTCTCAACCGAATTTGCTTCCTTTTTGGAGTCATCATTGTCTTCTTTCCTCTTCCAACAATATTTCTTGAGATGCTTTGATTTATTGCAATACCAACATTTTCCCTTACCCTTTTTTCCTTTTGACTTAGATCTAGATGTACCTCTTGAATCTTCCCCTTTTTTTGTGGATCGACCCCTAGCCATCATTGCTTCTGATGTGGAGGTTTCTATGTTAGATTTCCTCTACACCTCTTTAGACAAAAAATATCTCACAACATAATCAAATTCAAGGTTGTCAGTTGTGCTAAAGCTAATGAGAGTGATGAAGTGATTCCAGGATTCAGGCAATGAACACAATCATGTAACTGCCTTGTCTTCATCTTCAAATTTTACACCCATACTAGCTAATTGACATATAAGAGTATTGAAAATATTTAAATGATTAGCAATTTTTATACCTTTCTTCATTTGTAAACTATACAACTACCTCTTCAAGTAGATTCAAATTTTCAAGGATTTTGTCATATAAAGATGCTCCATTTTACTCCATAATATTTATATTGTTTCCTCTTCAAAAATATTGAAAAGAACATCATTTGTTAAACACAACCAAATTATGCTTGGAGCTCTTGTATCAAGATCCTCCCAATCCTCATCAATCATATTTGTAGATTTATTTGACTTTCCTACCAACACTTTATGCAATCCTTGTTGCACTCACAAATCATGCATTTTGAGCTTCCATAACTCAAAATTATTCTTCCGATTTAATTTCTCCACCTTGAACCTTGCATTTTAAACCTTCACCATCTAATTCTACAAAACAAACACTAAATTCTAACAAAAACACTACAAAAATAACTGCTTTGATACCACTTGTTGTGGAAACAAAATTGTAAAACACACAAACTTAAATTAATATTGTAGCACAAGTTAGTTGCAAAGATAATGAAGATTATTAAATGGAATAGCAAAATAATAGACAAGACATAGATGTTCGTGGTCAAACCTGGACAATATGTCAAGGAAACATCCACGGGGTAAAGTATTGGTATTTTTATTGCTTAGAGAAATTGATTACAATCTTCGCACAACTATTGCTCTTCAATTACAATTTATTACAATGATTTTTCCTTCAAGGCAACAAGACATATATAATATCTTCAACCTGTGTCAAGCTTAGAAAAAGTCAGCTTTGTTTTAATTGTTTTATCTTTTTATTTTTAAATATTTATCTTTTCCAAAGATAAGTTTCTACTTTATTTCTATTTTATTGTTTTTATATCCAACAATATGGTACTAAATTGGAAGGATTTTCCAAGGCCAAGGAGTTTAATATGCTCTTAATTTTTCTTGTCCATGCTGAATGACAACACATAGTCGATTGCAGTATACATGGGGCAGAGTCTAAGCAACATTGGGTGGTTGATTGTCTATCACCTTTCCATGAAGATAGAAGCCAACAACATTGCTTTGGTTCCTCTCCCATATAATATACTATTGGAATACTATTTCAACGTGGGCTCTAACCAATTATATATAGATCATGTGATTTGTGTTGTGGTGAAGTTTCATTAGGAACCAAATGTGCCAACATGTTATCTCTTGATTGATGGATTATTAAGCAGGGAAAGATGTGTTGCATAGATGGTTGTCGTTGCACCAAAATATCAACCTAGTAATGCCCAATATAACTGCCAGAGTTAATGAATCCATAGGAGGAGGTTAAGCCATGTCATGAACCCAAGTGCTACGTTGCACAACACAAAAAGACCAAGGGCGCACACCTTGCAACAATCCCCCCCCCCACGCAAGCGAGGGGTTTGAACCTGTGACCTAGGCTCTGATACCAATTGTTGCACAAACGGTTTTCGTTGCACCAAAAGATTGAGATCAACTTGTTAATGCTTGATAAACCGCTAGAGTTAATGAATCCATAGGAGGCAGTTAAGCCATGTCACAAACCCAAGTGTTGTGTTGCACAACACAAGGAGACCAAGGGCGCACACCTTGCAACAAGATGGAGTGCTTCACATACTATAATTATCAATAATCTCTTATGACTATAATGTTTTAAATTGTGTTTTAAAATATATATATTATATATTATATATTATAGTAGTGTTGAACTGTATTTTAATTTTTTTAATCATACCAAAATACTTGAGCCTTGAATTTGTGTCCCAACCAACAACTTAGCACATATTTCACACATCTGTTTATTCCCAAGTTACAAACCATTTCCTATAAGATGAACATTTATGAGAAATGCTAAAATAAAGTGAACAACACTTTATCTTATATACTACACTTATAATGTCATAAATTGAACAACTACAACATCTATTAATTTTGTCTTTCTTTTCCTTTTTCATGTAAGACAATAAAATTTTATCTCATATAATCATATATAAATTTAAAACTTTCAATACATATCAATGCCGCTTCCAATAAAATAGTATGAAATAATTCAATTATGCTTTATCTTCACAAGAATGAATATTAGCAAAAGAGAAATTTTCAAGTGTTGCCTCAATGATGCATACTGATTCAAATTTGTAGTTGAGATGTGGATTTGTAACCTTTCTCTATGTTGTAAATACACTTCTTAGTATATCCTATCTTTGAATTTTTTTTGAAAGTATAAATCTCTTGTTTTCAATTCTGCATATTTAAACATTTATATGTAAAATAGACATGCTTAATTTAACTATTTTACCAAAAAAAATTCTTATACCACCACATTCAAACCTTGAACTTCTACTTGAACCAACAATTTAGTATTTAGTTCATGCACTTGTTTATACCCTTCTTTTACAAACCATTTCCTACAAGACAAACATTTCTAAGTAATGTTGAAAATAAATTAAATGACACTTTATCATACATACTACAATCCACACTTATAAATGGCAATACATTTCACACTTTCTTATAAATTCCATGGTTCTACTATTAGATTGACCGAGAGCATCATCTATTGAATTTTTCCTTCTCGTCCTCTTTATGGAAGACTCAAATTTCAAAATTCTCCATGTATCCATATATAATTTTAGAACTTCAAACACAAAAAAAACAAACAATTTCAACTCCACATGGCTTCAAATGACAAAGTATGGAATAATTACAACTCTATTTTATCTTTAGAAGAATGATCATTAGCAAAAGAGCAATTTTTAGTTGTTTCTATAATGGTGCATAATGATTCAAATTTGTGGTTGAGATATGGATCTACAACCTTTTCCTGCATTGTAAAATCACTTCTTAGTGTATCCTATCTTTGAAAAACTTTAAATGAATAGATCTATGTTGATCATGTTTTTAATTCTATGTATTTTTTTTAAAATATTTATATATATAACAACCATATTTAACTAAACTATATTTGGAGAAAAAGAAATTATCAACCAACATACTCAAACCTTGAACTTCTACTTGAACCAACAACTTGGCATATAGCTCATGCATTTGTTTCCTTTACAAACCATTTCTTGCAGGACAAACATTTCCAAGCAATGTTGAAATAAATTGAATGACACTTTATCCTACATACTGCACAACCCACATTTTATTATAAATGACAACATAGTTCACACTTTCTTATAAATATTATGGCTCTATCGTAAATTGAATAACTACATCATCTATCATTAAACTTGTCCTTCTTGTTTGAGCTCCATGTAAGACAATAAAATTTTAAAATTCCTCATATGACCATATATGATTTTAGAACTTAAAATACATAAAAAAGAAACAATTTCAATTTATTGTGGCTTCCAATAACATGGTATGAAATAATTACAACTCCACTTTATCTTCACAATACTGATCAACATCAAAAGAGCAATTTTCAAGCGTCGTCTTAATGGTGCACAATGATTCAAATTTGTGGTTGAGATGCGTATCTGCAACCCTTTCCTGCATTGTAAAAACACTTCTCAATGCATCCTATCCTTGAAATTTTTTGAAACAATAAATCTCTTTTAATCATGTTTTCAACTGTATCTACTTTAAAAAATATTTATGTATATGATAGTCATGTATAACCAAACTCTATTTGGAAAAAATAAAATTTTCATACCAACATACTCAACATTGAACTTGTACCTGAACCAACTTAGCATGCAGTTCATGCACCTGTTTATTCCATTCCTTTACAAACCATTTCCTGCGAGAAAAATATGTCTTAGCAATGTTGAAATAAATTGAATGACACTTTATCCTACATACTACAATGCACACTTTTTACAAACAGAAATACAATTCACACTTTTCTTTTAAATGTCATGACTCTACTCATAAATTCAACAACTACACCATTTATTATATATTCCCTTCTTGTCCTCTCCATGTAAGACAATACAATTGCAAAATTCTCCATATAACCATATAGTTTTAGAACTTGAAATATATAAAAAAAGAAACTATTTCAATACAATGTGGCTTCCAATAACATAGTATGAAACAATTACATCTTGGCTTTATCTTCACAAGAATGATCATCAACAAAAGAGCAATTTTTAGATGTTGTCTTAATGGTGCAAGATGATTCAATTTTGTGGTTGAGATGTCGATATGCAACCTTTTCCTGCATTGTAAAAACAATTCTCAATGGATCCTATCCTTGGAAAACTTTATAAGAATAGATCTTTTTAGATCATGTTTTCAATTCTATGTATTTTTTTAAAATGATTTATATATACAATAGTCACATTGAACCGAATTGTATTTGAAAAAATAATTTATCATACCAACATACTCAAACCTTGAACTTGTACCTGAACCAACAAATTAGCATACAATTCATGCACTTGTTCGTACCCTTCCTTTACAAACCATTTCCTGCAAGATAAATATTTCTAAGCAACGTTGAAATAAATTGAATCACAATTTATCTTACACACTACTGTCCACATTTTCTTATAAATGATAGTAGAGTTCAAAATTTCTTATAAATGTCATGACTCTAGTCATAAATTGGAAAACTATATCATCTATCAAATTTATCCTTCTTGTCCTCTCCATGTAAGAGGATAAAATTTAAAAAAAATTGCATATAACCATATATAATTTTAGAACTTCAAATACATTAAAAGAAATCAACTCAATGTTACTTCCAATAATATGGTATAAAATAATTACAAATTTGTTTTATCTTCATTAGCAAAAGAACAACTTTCAGGTGTGATGCACAATGATTCAAATGTGTGCTTGAGATGTGGACCTGCAACCTTTTCCTGCATTATTAAAATTCTTCTCAATATGTCTCATCCTTGAAAAAAATTTAAAAATAAAACCTAAAAGTGAATCCAAGCATACATTCATATGAATGCTCATAAAATCAGAGGAAGTACATAAATCTTACCTTGAAAACTTCGAAAGGGCAAAAACTAGTTCCATTGCAATCCTAAATATCAATGATCAAACAAATAACAAAATGTTAATTTGCTAGTCAGAAGATAAAAGTGTCTCTAAGAAATTATGTGATTAAAATAATTACTTAATTCAAAATCTCAATTCAATTTTGTTAATGGATATCAAAATAATATTATTTGTTTATGTTATTATATTTACTTTTATTTTTTTGGTGTTTCTTATTTTATTTTGACTTTTCTTCATTATTTGTTAAATTAAATTATTATTTTTATTTATTATTTCTTTCATATTGTTTGATTGAGATTCTTTTCCATCATTTAATGTGCTTTCTCTCTCTCATCGATTTTTTTGAGAAATTAATTTACCGAATTACTTGAAAATTTTCTTTATTTTAATAATAATTCACAAATTAATTTGAAATATCAATAAAAATAAATAAATACACATCTAAATAGAAAAACAATATAATTAATGCAACAAATTAATACATATCTAAATCAAGAAGCAATCTAATGAAATTCAAATACAATCAAATAGTTGCAAAACTTATGCACAAATACATATGCATTGAGGCAATCAATCTATTTTATGAGTCCAAGCTTGCTTGTCTATATACATTCTATACAAGGATGCATTTATTATTAGAATTAATTTCCATAAACCCATGATTTATCTTGAGTAATCACTCTTTGCTTCTTTATCATGCTATTTTTCAAGCTATAAAAAATAATTTTGAAAATTTGTATTAATACCTTTTCATTTTTAATTTTTTTTTAAAAATATTTATGATAAGAAAAATAAAAGGAAATTTTTGGTTTAGGTTTACGATTAGGACATTCCAACTTCTTAAGTTTAATTTTGAATTAGATTAATGTGATTAAATTTTTTAATATTATTGAGGGTTTTTCTTTTAATTATGTCATAATGAAGGTTTAATATAAAATATTGGATCACATCTAAAATTGTAATTTGTGTTGGATAGCACTTACCTATCATTTAATGATAAAAACTAAGATTTATGCAAAATGTATCTATGTCTATCAAATATATAAGTATGGCCATCATCCATGCATTTATATTATGCATAACTGGTCCAAAAAAGTCAAAATATCATTTTTCTAATACATGTGAGTCACTATAGTTAAAAGCATTGTTACCCATGCAACATGGTTGCTAGATGCACTAATAAAATGTATTGTCACTAGTTCGAATCATGACTTATTTACATAAAATACTAAAAAATATGAAAAATATTCTAAGTATTTCTCTAAGTGACAAGGTAGACATGCATGCAAAACATGTAATGTATACATGAATGTGTAATGTGTGTGTGTGTGCAATATATATATGTGTGTGTACCTATATACATACATACATACATATATTAAAACAAATATATGTATGTATGTATGTATGTATCCGTAATATATGTGTGTATATGTAATATATATGTGTGTATACATAATATGCATATATATATATATATATATATATATATATATATATATATACATACTTTTGTTTTAATTAATTATTTAAATATATTATTTTAATTAGTATTCCATATTTAACATGAAATAACATTTTTTAAGAAATATAATATTTATTTTTAATTACTTATTTTATTAAATTGTTCATATATTAAATCTCAATAATTAAATTTCATTTACATTTTTACCATATTGATAATATTGTGTAATTAAAATCATTTTTTTTTCTATGAATAAGTGTCTATGTTACCATTTAAATAAGTGTTACACATATTCACAAAAAAAGGTGGATGGAAAAAGTCACACCCTTAAAGTCCATATAGGGCAACAATCTAGAGCATAAAAACACAAACAAAGTTGCTAGGCTATGATAGCAATAATAGTGGGGGTAGGAAGAGGATCTTGGTTGTTTGGTTTACTCCATACATTAGTAGGGTTAGAAGTGTCCATGTGAGGTTCTCACCCATCATTATCATTTTCTTTATATTCTTCTTTAGTAACATGAGTAGGTGAAATAGCAAGAGATAGCCAAGGGAATTTGATGGAATCAAAATAGCTTGGAGTACCTCTAACATGCCACTTAGAAGTTCCTCTTGTAGGCAATGGAGAAGTAGAGTGTCAAAGAGCAAGTCATGATTAGCCCTGCTGACTATGACCCATTCTTATAGTTGGAGGAAAAGCTTGTGAGTGGTTCTCTCAATTACATCGAGTAGAGATGCCACACCCATAATGTCATCCATGAGAAGGTGAGTGGCCCTTGGAGGAAGAGGGAGACATAAGAACTCTAGCAACTACACAAGGGGAATTACTCTAGCGGTAAAAAAGCACCTTTAAATGGGCCACCTCAAGTGAACTTTATTAGCTTGCACCTAGATTTGTATTAAAACATTAGAACAAATCATTGATTTAGTATAAAATAAAACATGATGATTGACAAAATAATTAGAAAAAATAGCCAAATTTCTATCTTTCTATATGTTGAATTGAATCTCCACCTTGAAAGCATGTCGAATATAGGTAAATTTGTGAGGGATGAAAGGCAAATCCCCTAAAAGAACCATATTCCATGAAAAAGGTTTGAAAAAGTCATGAATTCAAGTCCAAATATTATTAGCTATGGGACAAAACTAGGAAAAGGTGTTTGAGAGACTCTTGTTTCTTGCAAAAGAGACAACAAGAGTCAAGCATTCCCAAATGGAATAACTTTGAGTCTATGGTAATGCTTTGGAAAAGAATACACTAGGAAAATGAGCCAATTTTGGTTCTAGAACTAACAACTAGGTGGTACAAAACCTAAATTTACAAATAGAAATTGGTGACTACAAGCACCACTATTGATTCAAGGTGGGAACCATGGGAAAAATGAGGAGAGAGACAATGATATCCTTTCCATGGTTTATAATTATAGAAAGTAGTGTTTATACACCACTTATAATCTTTCCACCAAGGTTTGCAAGAATTGATAGCAATTTTGTGAAGCATATTAGCTGAAATGACCCCTATAATTGTGTCAAAAGTTTCACAATCTTGATTGGAAAGGTGAAACCTGGGCTTAGCTTCATTCCATGAAAGGAGGGCCTAATAAAAGCCTTGTAAAAAAGGTTATGAGTAGTTTAAATTACTTTTCTACAAAATCTCAAGGCATGAACCCAAGGATTCCTAGCTAGAGGATGATCATTGCCTTGAAAGATAAGGGACCACCAAATGTTCTGATGATTAATGGAAAGACCATTATAGAAATCAAAACCATTTTAGAGGAGCCAAGGTTTCATGGTTTCCCAAGCTCTCCAAATGATTTTGATCACAAAAGTCCCTTGGATATGCATGTAAAAAAATTCATGATAAGAAGGGTATGAAGTCTAATCCCTTTCCAAGTGGATTGCCTAACAGGATGACTAGAAGAGATACAATGTTGCACTAGGATTTTCCAAGCTTCGTTGATTTGAAGGGAATAAATAATCCAATTAGTGTGAAGATCCAAACCTTGATGTTGGTTGGATAATAAACTCAATCCTCTAGAATCTTGGGGGAGGTATAAAAATTCTAAGGCCACCCAATGAAATCCCTTGTGGTTCTCTGAAGATGCCCAAATAAAGTCACAAAGAAGATTTCCCAATTTCATGTAATAAGCCTTAGAAGGAACCCAACATGAAGAATAATAAACATGAGTGGCTACAATAATATTATAACAAACCTAGAATTTTCTTCCCAAATAGAGGTTTTGAGACCTAGTAAGCTACTTTCTTTTCTATTTTGGTAAGAACAACTTGCCACGAAAATGCTTGGGATGCCTAGAAGGAAAAATGAATACCTAGAAATTTGAAAACTTCTCCATGGCCAATCCATTTGTGGAACCATAGGAGTTGACCCAAGAAGGCATGGGGAGGAAGGATTGTAACATTGAATCTTATACCACTGAATGGTAGAACCAGAGGCTTTACCAAAAAAATATCTAGGCAATGCTAGGCCTATTTGATATTTTCTCCTCTTTTAAGAGAGTGAGGAAAGATTCACATGCAAAATTAACATTAACAAGATGAGCTGGGGAAATGGGTACCGAATTAACTTTAACAAGTCCTTAAGACACCAAATGAGCTAGAAGGTAACCAAACCATTCAGTGTCCAACACATAAAAATCCAAAGCCAAAGGACAACCTTGTCAAATGGACTTGAAAATACCAAATACCCTAGATTGTTAACCATTGATAGTAACAAAAGTAGAGACATATGTAAAGAGTATGGTAATTGATTAAATGAATTAAGGCACAAATTCTAGATCTTGGACAATGGCAAGGATAAAAGCCATTAAATGCAGTCATATGCCTCAACAAAATCAACTTTTATGAATAGATCCTTCTAATGGGAGCACGTAGTCCATTCCATACCTTCCCAAATCACAATTATATTATCTAAAATGTATCTATATTTGATGAAACTAGTTTTCTTAGGCCTCATAATTTGAGAAAGAAGATGGTGCAAAGCAACGATCTTATAAGAGACATTGATCAAGATGATGGGCCTTCAATTACAAATATCCTCTTAGTCTTTAGATTTAGGTACAAATTTGATATTCCCTTTATTGATAACTTTTTCTAATGATTTGGAATGGAAAGCTTCAAGATATACTTTATGTAGGTTGTCATTGACACAATCCCAAAGGGCCTCATAAAATTCACAAGGGAAGCCATCACAACTAGTAGCCTTATCATTGGCCATGGTATGGATAGATTTTTAAGGTAAAAAATGGAGAGAAAGTGATCAAAAAAAGCTTATTGAGTGGAGGAAATTTAATAGAGAACAACCTTGAGGGACTCCTATAAAGTGAGGTCATGTTCAAAATATATTTTTTGATATGTGAAAACTTGCTTATAATGTTTTCCAAAATCCTAAAGAATGAAAGAGGTTACAAAACTTGGTCATGTCCAATACAATGCTACTATCACTATGAGCCAAGAATAGTAGCAAATAACGAATCTCATGCCACAACTAGCTCAAACAATGCAAAAATTGAGTATTCCCAGACTAGTTTAAACTCCTCAAGGTGAAGAGAGTGTCTTTGCAAACAAAAAAAAAAGTAATCTAGGCCTTTCTAGCCTAAGTTACTACAAAGAGAAACTGTAGGGTCCTGGGCAGTGACATATCCCCCCGATGCCCTAACAAAATCAATTGAAAGATATTTGGCATTAGACTTCTTCCAACAAAGATCCATCATCAAACTCCTTAGATGACATTTGAGATGGATAATATGAAAAGTATCCTCTGAAGCTTTTCAAATGAAATCATCAATCTAAAAAGGTAGCATGATTCATATCCTAAACCCTCTTATAAATTTTTTCAAGGACCCAAGCCTCAACACTAGCCAAATAGATATTAAAATTTGCAAGGGGCAGGCCCTTCGTAGTAGCAAGTATCAAACTATATATATATATATAAGGAGCTTCTCATTTGAAAAGGGAGGAAGGAGAACAAAGAGAAAACTATGGCCTTCAAGTCATATTTTAAATTGTAAACTATAATGAATTCATGATTGTGCCAAGTAGCCTTTGTGTATTCTTTTGTTGTATAAATGAAAGTTAGTTCCTATGCAAAATTACTCTTGCTTAATGTTCTTTCTTTTAATTTCATCCTTAATTTTTCTAAGTATATTAGTAATTATTGTTTGTTAGAGATCATGTATTATGTACTCTTCTCTGAGTAAAATATGACTAACTAAATCTTAGTAAAATCCTATGTTATCTATGTAAATTCTCTCTCACGCATCGTCTTAAAATTAGATTTAATTTGAAGTATATTCCTCCCTTTTCTTTCCTAAAGATTCGGGTGGGTGCATGAAGTTGGGTAGCAATTTTGTGGCCACTTTTTTAAAAAAGTTTGAAAACTCATAGCACGAGTGCATTATAACATGCTCAAGTTATTGCATGTTAAAAGCAAAAAAAAGAAGTGAAAGTCATTCATTTTCACTTTGACTTTTTTTTGTTCTGCTTGTGGCCAAAATCCCCAACTTTTGTGCTCGCGTTCTAGGAGGTATTGTGCAAAAATCTTCAACAACAGTTGCTATTTCTTTGCAAGGATGGCACCATGACGACAAAGAGGTGGGAGAGGTAAGTATTGTTTGCTGTTTGTTTTGAATTTCTTAGTTTTAGGTTATATTTGATTTTTTTTTTTGAATTTGTAGGAGATGCAAATGAACCCAAAACCCTCAAAATCCTCAACAAGAAGAGCAACCCATCCTCAAGAACAAAATTTTCAACAAGAAAATTAACCTCAACAACAACCTCCTCCACAAATCACTCAACACCCTCCTGACACTCAACAAAATTTAATGAGTGAAATTGAGAAACAACAAAAAAAAATTTGAGGATTTTATTAGTAGGTTGAGTGATCCAAATGGTTCAACCACAGAAAAAATGACCCTAGCAAATTCATTGAAAGATATGTTAAAAAATGTAGATTCAATTAGCAAACAAATAACTGGATGACAAGATAGGAGGCAGGTGGCTAGGGCATATTATGCAGATAAACTATCATATAAACAAGTAAAGGATTTAAAAATTACAAAAAGGTGATTTGTGCTCATTATTCACTGACCCATGTACAAATCAAAATCTTAGCCTCAATGCGAAGAGGTTTCCTATTCATTGGTGCCACCACCAAGAGATTATGAACCATTTTTATGATAGGTGGTACATGGTCTTTGATGATCGACCATGCAACAATTGTGAAGTCCCCCAATATTTTCTTAGGAAACTAAAGGTTGGAAGACATAATGCGAGCGCGTTATAACGCGCTCGCATTATGTCTTGCTTGACATGTATCTCGGAGAAGCAAAAAAAATGTCAAAACTAAGACATAACATGAGTGCGTTATAACGCACTCACATTATATTTTTCTTTAGGAATCCCCAAGCCTTAGCATTGGTATTTTCCTTGGAATACCAACCCAAAGGCTTGGAGGGCATTCCCAACGACCAGAGACGTGTTTTTGCAAATTCTACAATTTTTCACATAATCAGGTTCGTGCTCACCATCAAGATTGCATCTGGTTCAATATCGACAAAATCAAACACATGGGTAATGTTAGGTTCTCTCTTAGCTATCCAACGATGTAATTTTTTTCATTTTTTGACAATGTTAAGCCTTTCATCCATAATTTCTTTTATTTGTATCTCTTTTTTGCCAAAAAATAGTGTTTGGTGTTTTTTCATTATAAATTAACTGTTCATCGAAATTTCAAATAAATTACATTTTTAGAAACTAGACTCCATTCTACAAATTTAAATAAAAAATAAAAAAATCAATTACTTTCCAAAATTTGTAGGGGGAGCACGGCCAAAATTCTGCTTTTCAGGAAGTGCCCACTTAGAAAATTATTAAAAAATCAAATATTCATTAAAAAATTATTAGAAAAATCATGCATCAACTAGATACTATTAGCTAACTTCTGATAGTAGCGATTTTAAAAATACTACAAAAAAGTCCACCGTGCTAGGGTCGTACAAGAGTTGCTATGTTATGTTTTTCTGACAAAAACAACACCAATTTGTGTACGTCCCTCTTTTGAACCCATTAATCTCAACCATTTTCAAAATAAATTAGTAGTTTAGAAAGTAGACTTGGAACACTTCGATCCTTGTTTTTGTTCCATCTCAAAATTTTGAGTGTAACTATCCTCAATTTCACGTCCAAGGTCAGTATTTCCCGATTTCGAAAAAAAAGTGGCCACTTAAGCCCCCTTTTTGGGAACCATCTTGGTGCACTTACCCATCTAGAAAATCAATTAAAAATTATATGAAGAGCCATCTTCTAAAATTCTAGAGGTTATGTCACAAACCAAGTACCATGTTTACGAGATTTCTCATTTTGATACAAATTCATAGCTAAGCCTGAATATGTAAATCAAAAGTTTTTGGCATGCTCGATAGGACTCGAAACCAAAATCACTTGATTAAAAGTCAATTTGAGGTTGTATGAGTGAAAGACAAGTTACAAGATCACTTTCAACATCTAACCCAAATCTTTTATTTACCCCGTTGGTGGTTATTCATAAGAGAAGAGTAGTGAAACTGGATCCATTATCTTCTCAAATGGTTGCACTCAGAGCTCCCATTTAAAAAAAAATTGGAATAGTAGTAGTATGTTGATTCCTCAAGTACCTCCAACTATATGGGACCCTATCCTAGCTAATGCTCTCAAGGATATTTTGAAACACACCAGAGACTTGACATAAAGTCTCTTGTTGAGCATCTTCAAGATGTAGCAAATATGTGTACAATTCACCATGTCACAAAGTAAAATGTTGCATTAAGATTACTTGCAAATTTCTTTAAAGGAAAAGTTCTAGATTGGTATCACTTGCTTCTACCTAATTCTATCTCTACATGGGACGAGTTAAGGATTCCATTCTTTCAAATATTTAATGAAAAGGGAGATTGATCCTCATTGTTGCAACAATTGATAACAATCAAGTGAGCACCACAAGAGGCAATCACAAATTTCGGCACCTGCTTTCACAAACCTTATAAATAATCCATGTCCCTGCATGACCACCAATAGGTATGGAATTTATTTTTTACTTTAAAGCTTTCAATTCAAATATTGTTGTTATAATTCAGTTCTTAGGAGGAAAAATCCTCTATGTATGATTGGTGATTAGAGCATAAAATTGCTTGATTGATGCAAGAAAACTTACTCCAAGGCCATCCATGTCTATTTTTCCTGAGTTTTCAATTCCATTACTAGAGGACTTGCCAAAATTAGATCCTCTCATATCAAATGCCAATCAAACTCCTCCTTTCATGTATATCTATCCTTCCTCTCAAGTACCAATAGCTATAGTATCAACTCCTCTATGACATCTAAGATGGATGATATGAAAATTATCCTCTAAAGCTTTTCAAATGAAATCATCAATCTAAAAAGGCAATAGGCTTCATAACCCTCTTATAAAAATGTTCAAGGGCCTAGGATGAGCAGTACTAGCCAAATAGATACTAAACTTGTAAGGGGCAAGCCCTTCTCAATAGAAAGTATCACACCAAATTGTGTCGGTGCCATCTCCACCACAAAAGACCATACCTAGTCCAATAAGAGACATGATTCCAAGGAAAATAATATTGTAGATCATTCAAATGCATGGTGCTTTCATTGTAATGATGTACACCCACCCAAAGCTTGTCCAAAGGGGAATTTATAGTAAAATATAGAAAAAAAGGACATCAAGGAGCAAATCAAATAGGGCAACCCCTCTATCAATTGCTAGGAGTGTAGAATGCCATACTAGTGGCAAAAATGCAAGGGATGTCTCTAGAACAAGAAGAAATTATTGTCGAACATGCATTGTTCTCTTGGATAGAAGACAAGAAAGTTATGTTTTCAAATGATCCTTTCACTTCTAAGGCTCTACAAGTGTAATTAGAATACTTTACCCAATCAAAGAAAAGAGTGGTGGAAAACCCAGATGCAATGTTGCGTTCAAAATCAATTCTCCTAAGTATACGTATTGTTTTTATTGGAATTAATTGTTAGTGATGTCAAAGGAGCATGAAAGATTGTAAGTTTATTGTCATTGATATCAAAGGAATATGAGAGATTATTGGAAAGTTGTCATTGATCTCAAATGAATGATAGTGTTGAAAGAGGAAAATCGATAAAGACCAAAAGTCACTATATTGTCATTCGTGACCGACTTCATCTATAATATGACAACAATGAAAGTTAAGGTATTTGATGAAATCATAGAGATATGGAAGTCAAGAAGAATCTACTTAATTATGAAACCTCTGAGATACATCCGAATTCATATGTATGAGAGTGCTGCACTTATGAATAACGTTTAGTATCCAAGGTCGACTTGTTACAAATTAATAAGTTTTCTTGGTGTTGAAGCCGACTTCTCCATGCTGGTTGATTCTTCCTACCCTGGTATTTGCAAGACAAAACAATTATTTGAAAATGCAGGCCTACTCCATGCAAATTTTGATATTTACATAATGAAGATATATAACATATAGAAGCAATTGATGAAGATTAATTAGAGCAGCGATTTGTGATAAGGATATCAAAATTAATGAGGGAATAACAATTATTAAAGGTAGCGATAATCTTATAGAGAACAACAATCTATTTAAAACAGCGATTACCTTTCATAGGGCAGCGATTTTATTTATAATAATCTAAGATATGAAATGTGAGCAATCGACTAAGATATGCAATATGAGCAATTTTATTATGCAGCGATTATATTTGAAGATCAATGATATAAGGTGCAACCATTAATTAGTAAAAGGAAACGCTTAGATTTGTTAAGGAAAATAGTAATGAATAAATGTATAAAGTGGAAACAATTATTAAAGATCAGTAAGTGCTCAAGGCAACGCTTACTTAAATAAAAGTAAGTTCATCATATTAAAGGAATGACTTAAGAAAGGTGGTGATTGGTAAAGGAAGGGTGCATTTCTTTGTGAAGTGGTGTCTCTTTTCAAAGGAACATGAAGATATAAAAAGAAAAAATTGTGTGAAGAGTAGATGAGTGAGAGATGAGTATGTGAGAAAAGAGTGTGGGAATAAAGTGAGAGATGTATGTATGAAATAAGAGAAAAAACAAACATACACCTGTATATTTCTGAAGGATATAAGAGCATTAAAGCAAAAGTGGAACAATGAAGATATAAGAAGATCATTAAAGCAGATATAAAAGAAAAGCAGAAGTAAGGTAGGTAATACAATGATAAACCAGCTTGATTAAGAGAAATTTTTTGAGTATTGTTGTGACCTTTTCACACATCGCCCCATTGCAAATGGGGACCCCCTAATTTTTTGCTTCGTTCGGGTCTTTTGGCTTGGGTTTTTCGGTCTGTCTCTCTCGGTCTGTTCTTTTGTCTAGTGATGTACTTACCATTTGACCTGGATTTGAATTTTGGTTAAGTCTGGAGAGCTTTTTGATTTTAGTGGGTTTACATTCTTAATAACTTTGAGGTCAAATTGAGTTGGCATGGGGTCGAAGTTCTATGCCTAATCGGCTGATAAGATACTTTGTTGGTGGCTCCCTCCTCGAATTTTCACCGACTCATAATTTTCTATTTTTAGTAAGTGCTAATTTTGGGATTTGTTTCTTGAGATTTTCAATTTTCACGCATCGACCGCACTTAGAACACCGCAGTTACCTCCCACCAACTTGATCTCGAACCCGGGACAACATGCCATTTTTAAAGCGCTTTTCTCCTTCCTCGAGGGCTATTTTAGGGTTTTTACATGTAGATTTCTCACGTATGTTTGCCTTAATCTTCGTTTTCTGAGAGCTTCGCGAATGAGGTAACATGCAAGTTTTGTGCTGGTCACTTTTCAGAATTTGCTTATTTTTAGCCAAAGGTTCTGATGTTGATGATTTTTCCTCGGGTTTTACGTGGGTTTTCAAGATCTCGGCAGCAGACATGCAAACTCATCTCCCACAACTCAGCGGGTCACCTTTTCAGACGTTTACTATTTTTAGAAGGTTCACTTCGGTAGCTGCCCAACACTTCAGAATCATGAACTTGATGACATGCAATAGAAACAGAGTTAAATGGAGCTCATTCGAGGCACATGCAAGACAAATTAGGGGTTCGAGCTTCAAGACCCAAAATGAGGGGTCAAACACCAAAATTTTCGAAAACCGAGGTATCCCATCGTGATCAACATCTTTCAAGGAGTCCACTGGTAAAATTTGAAGGCAATCAGAGCACTTACTATTTATAGTAAGCCAGTTCTGAAACAGGCTATAAATAGTAAGTCGGCATCAGGCGCTAGTGTGAACGGGCAAGTCTACCGATGAGGAGCACGACATTCAAATTTCAAGTGAATCGGAGTTGTGGAAGTATCAAAATCAGACAGCTGCTATAAATAGTAAATCACCTTCAGAAACGTGCTATAAATAGCAGGTCAGCGCGAGGCATCAATATGAACAGGTCAAATAAGTGATGAAGACCCCATGGCGCGAATTTCAAGTCAAACAGAGTTGCAGAAATTAAAAAATCAAGCACTTACTATTTTTAATAGGCATGAGCAGAGGAATTAGGGTTTCCTAAAATCAAGGGCGAAACACGACATTCACACAGAAGCAACATCCAGCCATGATCGACGTCCTTCAGGCAATCAACACACAAAATTTGAACTCATTATGAGCAATTACTATTTTTAGTAAGTTGCTAAAAATAGCAAGTACAGGCAGGCATCAGGCGCTAGTAGTTCAATCACATCCCAAGGTTCGAAACAAAGAAAAAATCAAGCCTTCCGGAGCCAGAAATCAGTTCAAAATGCAAAATTTGAGAAAACTTTCTAAAAATAGAAAGCTAGGGCAAGCCGGGGCCAATGTAAACAAATCACTTCAAGTCGGACGAGAGCTTTGAAACTCATCCAAGCCTGATATAATTGAAAGCTCATGTGTGAAATGCGCCTTAGCTGCCTGGAGATGATGAAAATTCTTCTAAGTCTGAGAAATTTGAAGTAGGCATGGTGAAATGCGCCCTTGGAGTTGAAGGTTGTCGAAATTTTTCTAAGTCACCAAAATTCAAAGCTTGGTGCCTCAAATGCGCCTTAAGGAAGGAGAGGGTGATGAAAATTCACTAAGTGATTTAAATTTGAAGCACACCCTCCTATATGTGCCCAAGAACTTTGGAGGAGAGTTGAAAATTCTACTAAGGCATTTAAATTTGAAGTTCACCCTTCCAAATGCGCCTTGACTTGTGAAGAGCATGACTAAAAAGTTTAAGTGTGTGAACTTGGAGCTTGACCCTCTGTTTGTGCCTAAGGAGAAGAAGGCACTTGAAAATTTCCTAAGGCGTTTGAAACTTGAAGAAGGCCCCTCCATATGCGCCTTGAAGAGAAGAGAGGGTAGAATTTTTTCTAAGTATGTGAAATTGGAAGCACACACCCTCATATGCGCCCAAAGAGAAGGCAAGCATGAAATTTTTTCTAAGTGTTGACAAAAGTGAAAGTAGGCCATGATAAATGCACCCATCAAGGTGAAGGGACTTGAAGATATTTCTAAGTGTTTCAAAATGGAAGTACCACCTTTGAAATGCGCCCAAACTTCAAGGAAGGTGTTTGAAGTTGTGCTAAGTATTTCAAAATGGAAGTAGGAGCCTCTATATGTGCCCAAGCTAATGAAGGAGGTAGGGATTTGATTGGGGCGTGGAAAACTGAAAGCTTCCCCTCCTATATGCGCCACAATGCAAAATGGAAGAAGAGGGGGTCAAGTGCACCTAAAAGGATGAAGGAGTTTGAAAGTTTCTAAGGCTGGATAAGATTGAAAATACAGGACTCCAAGTGCGCCATTGAGGAGAAAGTGATTAAATTTATCTAAGGCATGTGGAATTAAAAGCCTGGCTAATACACCTCGATCTAAAGAGATGGAAATTGAAATTGAAGGCTCCAGAGGTCAAATGCGCCCAGCTAGAAGGTGAGAGTTGGAAATCTACTAAGGCATTGGAATTTGAAGCAGCTACCCCCTAAATGCACCCTTCAAGAGGATGGGTTTAAAATTTCTCTAAGGCAAAGGAAAAGTTAGAAGTAGAAGGGCTGAAATGTGCCCAGCTTTGAAGGAGTTGAATTGAGAATTTTCTAAGGCGTGGAAACTTGAAGTAGGCCCCTTTGAATGCGCCTTGAGAAGAAGATGGTATAGAAATCTTACTAAATGTTTTAAGCTGAAAGTGAGACCCATAGAAATGCGCCCCAGCATGGCAAGGAGTGTGGAGATTTTTTTCTAAGGCAAGTAAAATGGAGGTATGAAGTGTGAAATGTGCCCAACTTAAGAAGTGAATTTAAAAATTTATCTAAGGCGTATAAATTTAAAATGAGACCCCCTATGTGCGCCTAAGGTAAAGAGGGTGAATTAAATATTCTAAGGGGTTGCAAATTGAAAGCTCACCCATAGAAATGTGCCTTGGCTGGGAAGCTGAGTTAAAGTTGATTAAGTGTTGACAAATGAAAGTTAGACCCCTTGATTGCGCCTAGAGGTTTGAAGCTGGGGGAATTATTTTATGATTGGAAACTCAAAATTGGAGAAGTCATTTGCGCCTAGATTGGGAAATAAACTTGAAATTATTTTAAGTGTGGAAAATCAAACCTCAAGGAATTAAATATGCCCAAGATTGAATGATGAGATTTTTCTAACGCATTAGAAATAAAATGAAATTTGTTCTAAACAAATAAAACACTCCACGCTGGAAGTCAATTAAAATTTGATTAAAATTATTTTCCAAAGTCTAAAAAAATCAAATATCCCCCTTCGTTTAGACACATGAAGTTTTGAAATTGAAAAATATTTATTAAGGGGAAATTTATTTTGGAAAATGTTCTGGAAGGGAAAATAATTACGCCTTGTGAATTTAAATGCTGAAGATTGCAATTAATGAAGCTTGAAGAAAGAAATATAATTTTTGGAAGGCACTGGCAAAGGAAATAAAAATTTCTTGTAATGTCCCCTCTCAAACCTCATCATTCATGTGACCGTTGGCCTTTTCCTGAAAACCCGGTTATTAGTCAAGGAAAAATTAGGGGTTTCCTATTTTGAGGAGGCTGGCTGCTCGTGAGATGGAGGATCTCAATGGCGATTCTTTCTCTGGTTTTCAGAGAGTCACAGCTGGGTAAGGATCATCTCGCATTCGTATATTCCTTTTGGAATTTACTATTTTTAGTAAATTCTATTTTGGCAGCCTTTCCGGGGCTGAGTTTAGCTCCTATTGGACTTCAAGCTTGGGTCGATGTCTCATTTAGTTTTGGCTTCGTGGCACATCTCGTATGACAAGTTAAGTCATTTAATTCAAAAAAGGTCAATGCTAAATGTTATATTTTAACGTCAATCTTGGCTTAGACTTAATGACTTAATGTTGTTTTTAAAAGTGGGTCCTTGAGGGTGGCGCCCTCATTAAGAGATGATTTAATTATTTCCTAAGTCAAAGCAGGGTTATGAGGGGCGCATATTTCAAAGTATGATATTTAATTAAAATGTCAAATCTAAGCTTTGAAGAGAAAGTACGCCTTCTTGAGGAGATTAGGGGTTTTGACCTAAAAGCAGATTTTAGGGTTTCGTGAAGTCAAACGAAACTTATAAAAAGGAGTCTTGTGCATCATTTTGGGGATCTTTGGACGACTATACTGTTATGCTGCCGGATTGGCTCTGGGACTGCTTCGAGGAATGAAGGCCTCCTAGCTTGGGCATCACTTCGTGTTTGCAAGACAACATCTAGTGGTGAATTCAATCTATTTGTGAGTGCATTTTAGTTCATACGTCTTGTGTTCAATTTTGCATTGTTAAATCTGTTTTAGCATATTAGTGTTTCAGCCATTTAGCATCATTTAATACAGCAGATCTACGTTTTTCATTGTAAGTCAAAAAAATACAAAAAAAGGCATTCTGGGTATTGCATTTATATCATTGTTTAGGAGAGGCGATTCTTTGTCCCAAATAACAGATTTTATTGTGAAGTATTTAATTTTTAAAGCCAAGTCGAATTTCTTCACTAGGCCGTACCATTTACTTGCATAGAAATTCGTGCATTAATAATTGGGAATAGTTGATCTGTTTTTAGAGTCTTTGTTTAGTCGCCATCATTGTTAGGGCATTTTGCATCCTGTTTCGTGTTAATCGGATGAGATTTGTGGAAGTTATGAACATGTGAATGATTTCAAAGGTTGCTGGTTATTCATTCAAAATACAGATTTGTAACAAAATCAGATTTACAAGTTGATCTTTGAAGTTGTATTGTTGGCATTTCCTTTCATGCTAAGAAGTTCTTTGTGATGTAACGCTGAGCTCTCAATATTCTAAGCTATTGGCAGACGGTTGATTATTATTCTTGTAAACTGACAGTAGTACTGGCAGTCTCTATCATTGTGGCTCAATTCTGATTTGTAACGCTTATTTCATTAATGTTGTTGTAATAAATCTATCTCCGCCCTATGGTAGCTACTCCCCATTCTGGGTGAGCAAGCACATTCTGGGTGTTGAGTAGTTTTCAGCTTTCAGCATTTTAATTCAAGCTTTGCTTTCTGTAATCACTCCGTCATATGGTCGCCCCTCACTCCGCCTTGGATTGGGTAGCACATACTTGACGTTGAGTTCCTTTCTGTATTTAGAATAGAAGATCTTCTGACCAATGCTCGCCATCATCGGCGCCATTCTGGTTAGAGTTGCTTTCTTGCACGTTCTGGTTTTCTCCTCTAACCTTAACGGGTGCACTGCTTTGTAATCTGTTAATTGAAAAAACGAAAAAATTTGGCTCGGAATATTTCAGTGGTATCAGAGCCAAGATCCTGCCAGCCTGTGATCAGTCTGTCTATGAGTGACAGAGAAAAGAGGTACTTTGCAAGGGAAGACAAGAAAGTTGGAAAACAGTTCCAGCTTCATCAACCTCCAGAGGGTCAGACAGCTTCAGAAGTCTTGAGGGCTCATTGGGAGTCTTCTCAGGAATCAGATATGGCAGAAGGTGAAAGATCAGTTGGTGGTAACGAGAGGGTTACCAATAGTAGAGATGACAGTGGTAAGGGCAGAGAGAGATCCATCAGTCCAGGACAGAGATTTGAGAAGAAGATGGATGCTTTAATGGATATGGTTTCGCTCATGATGGGAAGAGTGGGCAACAATACCATTCTGCAAAACAACT
>VDFB02376725.1:0-27995 GCA_007258455.2 Sequoia sempervirens
AAAAATCTTTGTTCGTCCATTTCAAATTCTCATGGCCGTCTCATTGTCTTTCACCTGTTCCAAATCTCTTGTCGACATCCTCTATTTGTTGACGCTTTAATTACAAATCATGTAACTCATTTAAATTATTTGTACAAATTATAAATTTAACTTGAATAAAAATATATAAATTAAAAATTATAATAAAATCATAATAAATTAATTTACAACCTTCCATACAAAATGGATGATTTTAAAGAATAAATATTGTATTAAAAACAAACAAATAAAAGTGAATCTAATAAATTCAAAAAATCGGAAGCATGCAATTTTCACTAGGACAATAATCAAATGCCATGTTAGCCACAATGAATCCTACGTAACATATTGAGAACAACAATATTAATGCACAATAATTGATAGCCATTAAATAGGATGAACATCAACAACAATGATGTCTATTAATTTTTAAAATTTGACTAAAAGAATATTTAAGGATTTAGATTTAGGGAAGGGCTTCATAAGGAAAGTATACGTGGAACCCCATAATAAGACTCCCAAAACATTTTGTTTTTACTTGATTTTCTTTTTTTGAAATCTTGGTTTTTTAGATCACGAGAGGGGCTTTTCTCTTTTGCTATAAAAAGAAAAATGCTTAAAAAAAGCTCAATTAAATTTATGGAATAAATCAAGGGCATGATAAACTTAAAATTCCTTAATTTATTTCATTGACCAAGGGACCCATTTAAGCTCTGTTTACCGGTGGTTTTATTAATTTGTAGGCATTCGTGGGGTTCCGGTCGGCGTCAGAATGGAAATCCCAGTGGGGTTCCTCGCGTAAAAAAGCCTATTGGCTAAATATAATATAAAAACATGCATTTAATGAACTAAATTTAAAAGTTTATAG
Source organism: Sequoia sempervirens (assembly GCA_007258455.2). Lineage (NCBI taxonomy): Eukaryota > Viridiplantae > Streptophyta > Pinopsida > Cupressales > Cupressaceae > Sequoia > Sequoia sempervirens. Next base: position 887 of record VDFB02376725.1, read on the forward strand.
AAATTTGTGGAAAATGAATGAACATATTAAAAATTATTTCTGAAAAATGTTAAAAAGTTAAAAGATTTGTGAAAAATCAATGAACACTACAAAATCCATGTGTGAGTGAAATTGAGGTTTGTAGAAAACCAATGAACATATTAAAAGGAACCTCAAAGTTTGAAAAACTAATGAACACATTAAAAACCATTTAGATTGAAAAATGTGAAAAGGTCGTCAACTTATGTGAAAAAAGGAGACTTCTTAGAAACTATTTCGCAGGTTCCATATACACTGTAATATTTAATTTAAGCTTTGCAGGTGATATTTTAAGGTACTTTTCTCCATTTATTATTCCGAAACATTTGAGTTGATCGAAGAACAAACGAAGAATGGTTTACAAATACAGAGATACAGTCAAAACACGGCATCTAGGTAGTCCAAAAATATCTCTGGATTGTGGAAACTTGATATCATTTATAGAGACACAGTGAAAACATGGCATTTAAATTCTGTCAAAGGTACATTTCGATGTACGTAGTCAAAAAGAAGACTGGAAGATGAGTAAATTGATTGAAGTGGTCCACTTAGCACTCATTGCATCTAGGTGATGCTCGCAGAGGTGAAGCACTGGACCTTCCTGGAAGGTTCCATATACCCTCTGTAATATTTGACGATACTATTCTCCATTTATTATGCCAAACATTTGAGTTGATCCAAGAACAAAACAAAAATGTACAAATACAGAGATACAGTCAAAACACGGCACCCAAATTCTGTCAAAGGTACATTCCGCTGTACGCAGTAAAGAAAAAAGACTGCAATGTGAGTAAATAGCTTGACAATTCATTTGTTCGACATATTCGTTTCCCATAAAATAGCTTTGACTCACTCCATGTGTACAGCATTCGTTTAAATCGCATTAAAACAGCCTGGAAATCTGATGAAGTTTTTTCCTTCTTTATACAGTGTAGTACCTGTTTCTTTATATTTTATGGGCAAGAAAATTTACTGCAGTTAATAGTTGGTATTCATCATAACTGGAGTTAAGAGTTGGGAATTACTATAAATAGTTGATATCATCCCTATTTACTCCACTAATAGAATTCCAAAGTGTCACTCTGCTCCCACTGCTGCCATGGCTGCTCTCACTTAGCTGCAATTTCAGTTCCAGCCACCTGCCCTTGTTTGTGGGGCAAGAATCCTGGCACCATGCGGCCTCCTCCTGCTGTTGGTGAACCAACAATCCCAACCCAGAGTTTGTTATATCTTCTGAGCTGACGTCAGTGCAGGTCAGCTAAACCATGGCTCTCAAGAGCTGCTGTTCTGCCAGTCTTCGGACATAGTGGTGAGGCTTTGGGCTCTCACCCTAGAGAAATTGCCCATATTTCGGCCTCCCGCGAGAGCCTCAACTAGAGATATCTGTTTCGTCTTCTCCAGGTTTCTGGCTCCATAGATCTTTGGTGAAGTCCACGGGGAGGGACACAGGCAATGGGTGCATCACCTTTCTAAATTGCTTGTGAAGGAAACAAGTAAAGGAGGTTTGAGTTCTGGTGTGTCCATGCAAAACTATGTTCCACTTTTGTTTGGATGCAACAGCCATATTGCCTCCAAAGGATGGCTGCATCTACACCAGTCTGTGTTAGAAGGCGGCTGCGCCTTCAATAAGGCTTTTGGGGTGAGTTATTGGGACTACGCTTCAAACAACCCTGAAGCAAATAAGACATTTAACGAGAGCATGTCCTGTGACACTCGTGCTGTCATGTCTTCTGTTGTCAAGATTTATGAGGAGCGATTTAAGAAGATAACTTCTTTGGTTGATGTTGGGGGAGGTGTGGGCTCCGCCTTGTCCATTATTGTGGAGAATTGCAAGCATATTAGAGCAGTTAATTTTGATCTACCTCATGTCATCGCTTCTGCACCTCCTATTACTGGTAAGATTGATCTTAGCAATTCGTTTTCTTCAGGTCGAACGGTTTTACTGAAGAGCTCATGAACTTCTTTCTTCTTCTTTTGGGTACCTAGAATAGTCCCTTGATTTTTATTTTTATTTTAATTTTAAATATTTTGCTTTTTCATAGATGTTACTTCTTTGCAATTGAGAATGTTAATTATTTTGTTTGTGAAATCTTATAAATTATGTTTTTAGTTATTTTTTTGTTATAATAGTTCAAATTAAATAAAATAAGGTGAATTTTGAATATTTTATATTATTTGTTGTGATCAATTTTGAATATTTTGTAGTTTCATCTTGAATATTGATTTTAAAGCTTTAAATTCACTATTGTTTCATCAATATGACATCTAATTGATCTATACATATCTTTGATCTTCAACTATTAAAAATAATCACACATCATAAATAAAACACACACACACACACAGCTATATATATATCTTAATATAAACATTTTTTTTTAATTTAAATACAATAATCAATCTCAAATTTCTAGACCCTTCTCTTTATAATATATTATCAATCTAAAAATTGAAGTGCAATAAGATTTTTGTATTATATTTTAATTAGTTATGATTATTTAAAAAAATAAATCTTATCTTATTTGTCTTTTCTAAACTAAACGATAATCACACAATTTATCAAATCCTCACAACATGCTCTTACATGTGGGATTGCTAGTTTTTTTCTCTTTTAATGATACTAGTTAATAATACGAAAAGAAAACGTAAGTTTATTTGGAAGTTTTAATATGAACCATTATTGCTTGTAAATGTCTTGCACATTATAGAGATAGCATGTCTATTTGGTTTGGACTTTAACATATAACTTTCATCTGATGAGTTAATTTGTAGGAGTAGACCATGTCAGTGGCAACATGTTTGAGCATATTCCTCCAGTCGATGTAGTTTTTATGAAGGTATGCATAATTTTATTTAATATTTATTAAAAATTTATAATATTTTAGTAGCAGTTTAAATTGAATGGAAAATTTTGTTGCAGTGGATTTTGCATGATTGGGATGATGACGATTGTGTAAGATTATTGAAAAAGTGTCATGAAGCCATACCAGACAATGGGAAAGTTGTGATTGTGGATGCCATTATTGTTGAAGCCAAAAATGATGAAGATGAACAAGAAAAATATCTAAGGAATGTGGGATTAGCATTTGATATGTCAATGATGTTACTCACTGGTGGAAATGAGAGATCGGAGATGGAATTTAAACAACTTTTCAAGAAAGCGGGTTTCAAAAGCTACACCATCTTCAAACTCAGGCACCCCCATTTAAGCCATTGTAGGAGTTTCTAAATTCCTAGAATTAGTAGATTAATATATCTTATAATGAAAATTGGTTTGAATGTTATGAAAACATTTGTTTATTACCTTTATATTCAATTTAATTTATTAGATGTTTATATGTTCAAAAGTACTTTATTTATAAATAATATGAATAGAGGTAACCAAAATCCCTTAAATAAGTTTTTTGTATTGTATATATATGATGGATCATGTGTTAATGTCTCATACTCAAATTTTCTTTTTACTTAAAAGTTTCTCATTAAAAATTCTATTTAAAAATATAAATTTATAAACTACAAGGATTTGTATTTTTATTGACTTTAAGTTCCTCTTTTAAAATTAAAGGATAAAAGAGAAAACTATTTGTATCGTTGAAAAATTTATATATTGTATTTTTATCTTTTTTTCTATATGTCACTTTGCATGGTTGTCTTAAGTATATAATCAAGTAATATGTCGTACTTTAATTTTTCACTAAATAATTTGATCAAAATTTCTAAATTTTCAACCTGAGACTAAGTTGACTTAGTATTAACTAGTCATTATCTATTAACTTTCAAACCAAAACTTTCAAATTGTACACCTAATTAGCTATGAAAGGAACAAGGTCCAGGATATTATATATCAAGCATTATGCATCATATCATACATTATCATATACCATTCCAATAGAATCAATCATTAATAGAATCACACCTCAAAAAATTACTCCTACATATGTCACTAAAATGGATCGGATTAGGTAGTGTAACTGCATTAGCCTCTATGTCAACAAGTTCAAAAACCCATTTTGAAGTAGGTCATTAAAGATAATCTTTTTGTTTGAATTTCATGCACTAAGCTATTTGTTATCACAATATTGTCATTTTCATTAATTGTATATATAGTATTAGGCTCTTGTTATTTAGAATTTGAAATCCTCAATAATGGTTTAAACATAATCCAATTTGAAAATGTTGTACCTTTTGAAACTTGTTTTACGTAAAATCTATTTAAATTCTATCGTTAATTTGTTCTATCACCAGTGAATAGCTTCATTCACATAAGAATGCTAATCCCACATCCCTTAGATATTTTTCTTCTTCATCTTCATTATTTTTCCTTTAACAATAACAGTGTTTACATTCATAAAATTTCTATTTTATTGTATGGCATCATAAAAATTTTAAAGTAAATATTGCACAATCATCATCCCAATCATGCAAAAGCAATTGCAATAAAAAAAATTATTCAATATAACTTATGTCTAAAATATGATGAATTTTAAATACATATTAAATAACGCCATATGCCTTCATAAAAATTACATCAATCAAAGGGAATATGCTCAAATATGTTGCCACTTAGATTCTCTACTTCTACAAGTTAACTCATCACATGAAATTTATAAATTAAAACTCCAAACTAAATTGACATGTATAATGCAAAATTGGCATGTATAATGTTAAAGACATTAATAAAAAGTAATGTTTACATATTTTTTTTATAAAAATAGATATGTTAATTTTATTTTAAAGTTATTTAGAATTTCCTTTTAACTTATTTAAAACATATTTTTTCTTTATTTTATTATTATAATAGAAACAATAACAAAAGAAAATTAAAATTATTATATAATTTGAAAAAGAATAATCCGTATATTTGAAAATATATAATCAATGATTTTTAATTTAAAATAATATATATATATAACATAAATGTTAAACCAATTATAAAGAACCAACATTTATCAAAATAAAGAATAATGAAAATGAAAAATATTTAAAATTAAAAGTTCATCATTAATATATATTTTTTTGTTAAAACTAATAAAACTAAGATTTTCCAAAGTGTATAGAATTAATGGGTTCTTCGCTAAAGCTATTCATTCTTTAATAAATTAGACAGCCTCAAATTAGTCATGTATACCATAAGTTGCTAATTTATATGCTTCCCCAAAGTCTTCATCATTGAAATAATAAACAACATATACCTCTTTACAAAATGGTTAAATCAATACCAATGTGTCATCCACTAAATTTATGGCAAGCTGGAAAACATACACTTATAACTTATCACTAGATGGAAATGAATAACAGTCACCTTGCCTATTAAATAATGCTTCTTTTTTTTGAACTGTTGAAAAATAGTGCATATAATCTTTTATGGCATGTGATGTAAATTAATACTTCCTCTTTAAACATTTTTAGTTGATAGTATAATGATATTCTTCCTTGAAGCAAAACAGTAGCTAGGGACTAATCAGTTGCATTCACCTTCAATTTGAAAGATTTTTGTAGATTTAGCAATGTTAATACTAGTGCCAATGTGATTCTCTTCTTTAGTTAATCAAAAGTTGCTTCTTCCCCAAGTTGAATTTATTTCCATTACCAATGATACTATGCAATGGGGAAATCGCATAACTTCACAGATTTCTAGATGTATTGTGGTGATTAATGGAAATCCCAAGCCCAGTTTGTGAATATAAAATTAGATATGCAAAGAATGAAGCCACTGTTCATTAGGGAATTTTGTCAAAAAAATTGTGTCCCATCTATAAGTCCCTAGTCATATGTGTTCCTATCATGACAGACAATACTACGATAGTCAAAGATCCACTTTTAATTAAGTTTTTCATGTGTCTATGTGCTTTGTCAACATTTTAAAACTCCAAAATAAGGAAAAGCTAGAATGAAGCTATTAAGTAAAGGCTCTGTCATGTTATCTCAGTTTTAAACATAAAAAGAAAAAATATAAAGAAGTGTTCTAGAGCCAATGTCTTCTAATGGTAATGCACCATTGATTATCCTTTTAAGTAAGTTGAATAGTTTGAACCTACCATGATTCTAGAAGTTGCTGGATTTTTTAGCTTGAGTGTCATGAGAAGCCACAAGGATGCCAACAAGGTTATAAAAAATTTCTATAAAACTATCACATAAAATGTTTAGCAACTTTATTGATTATATTTATACCACCAAGAACAAGGCATAGAAGAGCATAATAATCATAGGGTTACTTCCTAAATTCCAAGTTCCTAGTTAATTAAGTAATAGTTGTTAGAAAAATATTTCTGTCAAACCCTAACCATTGGATGTTAACATTTTTGCTCCATGATTCAAATGCTACCTACATATACCAGCCACAAGCTACAACCATTGGATGTTAGCATTTTTGCTCCATTGAAGGCTTATTCCAGAGAGAAAAGAACCATATGGCAAGAGAAAAATAGACACATTGATATCGAATGGGAAGAGTTGGCAACTCTTGCAAGAAAAGCATTTAGCCAAGCATTTACACCAAGCAACATTCAAGGCGGCTTCCATAGAACTAGAATTTGTCCACTAAATTGGTTTTCTCTCAACATGGATATGGGGCCAGGTGAGGGCTTTGTTGTTGAAGAGGATGTAGCAACTAGTGGAATAGAAAATGGTGCAATCAAAATGGAAGATAATTCAAAGTTTATTGCAAAAGAAGCTTGCTTGACATTGTTTGGTTACAATGAGGATCAAATTGATGGTTTTGTGTGAGAATACAATGCAAGGAATGTGCTAGCTAATATTGAAGCAGCCTGTAATGAGGGTGTTGAAACTATAATAGATGGTCATAGTTTTCCACCATAAGGTAACGAAGCAGAAATCCAACTAGTTCTTGTACCATGCAATGAGGGTACAAAATCTACATCAGCCGATTTGAGTTTTCCAACTAAAGTAAGCCAACCAAAATGTCTGAAGGAAGTAGCCAAAAATATTGGAGTAAAGCATGTGAAGATGAGAGTTGGGTTAGTGCTATCAAAGAAGAGTTGCAGCAAATAGAGAAGAATCAGACATGGGAATTGGTTCCTAGACTTGTGAAGAAAAATGTAATTGTTTCAAAGTGGGTGTTTAGGAATAAGTTGAATGAAAATGGTGAAGTTATAAGAAATAAAGAAAGACTTGTATGTGAGGGATGTACTCACAAGTTGAAGGCATAGACATTGAAGAGACATTTACCCCAGTGGCAAGGATGGAAGTTATTAGGATGTTTTTGGAATTTTCTTCCCACAAGGATTTCAAATTATATCAAATGGACGTCAAATCTACATTCTTGAATGGAGAACTTGAAGAAGTATACATGGAACAACCTAAAGGATTCCAGTTATTCAATAAACTAGATATGGTTTGTAAGTTGAAAAAGGCATTATATGGATTGAAACAAGCTCCTAGAGCATGGTACGGAAGACTGGATAGATACTTGACATAGCAAGGATTCAACAAGGGCTCTGCAGACAACAATATTTATTTCAAGATGGAAGGGAACAAAATGTTGATAGTGGTAGTATATGTTGATGATATCATTTTTGGAGGAAACGAAGGTATGTGTAAGAGATTTGCAGAGGAAATGCAAAAATAATTTGAAATGTCCATGATTGGTGAGTTGAATTTCTTTCTTAGTCTTCAAGTAAATCAAAGTGATAAGAGGATATTCATTTCACAATAAAAGTATGTAAAAGAGTTGTTAAAGAATTTTGGAATGGATGAATCCAAATAGGCTAGTACTCCTGTGTTGACCAGATGTAAGTTGAGTAAAGATAATGAATCTACTAAACTTGATATGAGCAAAGACAAATCTAAAATAGGTGGACTACAAGATACTACTAGAGGTGATCCCACAATTGTGGTTTACAATTTTTGGCCAAACTGGACACTGGAATAATTTTTTTTAACTAAATATTCACTTTTGGGAAACTATAACGACTAAACCATGATGAATTTGAAGATGATATAAACTACAGTTTTGTGAAATTTTTTCTTTAGATTCTAAATATATTTTTTTCAAATCTTTTGGAATCAGATTGCACTTCTTTTTCCATCTCCCTCAAAAACTAGTTTTTTTAGAAAACAACATTTTTAAAAAGTGACGCTCACCGTATAACGCATAACTTTTTTTCCATGAAGGGTAAAATTCTAATTCTTTCGAATTTAGATTTTTAACAATAATATCTAGTGCTTCCACTTGGTTACATAGTTTCTTATTGAATATTTTTTCTTTAATCAAGTTTCAAAGTCAAACCAATTATAATTTAGACATAGCGCGACTGTATAATGCGTGAATTTTTTGTATGTATCAAAATTCAATTTTATTTTTTTTGTTGGATCAAGGACTTCAATATCTTATGCAATTATATTTTTTAAATTTTTTTTTGATAATCTGCTATTTTTCCACATGTGCAAAACAAAGAGCTTGATTTTCGGTGAAAAATGTACATTCAAAAGAAATAAAAAATAAATATAATAATTAAATTAAATTTATTTAAAATTATGCTTTTTGGAAAGCTTATAATAAGGACTACACACTTACAAAAAATAAATTTTAAAAAAATTCATTTGATCCTCCAAAAGGTAAATCAAAAGTGGTTTTTTATCAGCATTTTGATAGGTGTAAAGGAGACTCTGTTATAGGTATGGTTTAAAACTAGCGGGGTTCTATCCAAGGGGGTTTGATCTAAGGTAGTTTGATCAAACCCTCTTCAACTGGAATGCTTTAAATGGAACTTTTTAAGGGTTAAATCATTATATTTTCTAAAAATATGTGATTTCAGCAAAATCAGTTCCTCCCAGAAATTGTAAATCACTATTGTGACAACACCTCTAGACCAGATATCATGCATGCACTATGTTTAGTTTCTAGATTTCAAGTGGAACCTAAACAATCCCATGTTATAGATACAAAGAGGATATTCAACTATCTTAGAGGCACACTGGATTATGGCTTGTGATATCCTAAGGATACTGATTTCACTCTAAGTGCTTATACTGATGAAAATTGGGCTAGTTGTCTGGATGAACGAAAGAGTACCAGTGGAGGTGCTTTTCTTCTTAGTGGAAGATTGGTTGCATGGTTAAGTAAAAAATAGAATTCGGTTTCTTTATCCACTACCGAAGTAGAGTATATTGTTTTGACATCTTGTTGCACACACATTTTGTGGATGAAGCAAACATTGAAGGATATTGGAGTGATCTATGTGATGAGCCTATATCTATCTTCTATGATAATAGAAGGGCTATAAACATTTCAAAGAATTTGGTAATGCATTCAAAAACAAAACAAATATCTATTAGACATCATTTCTTGAGAGAGAAGGTATTAGAGAATAAAGTTAGACTAGACTATGTGTCTACAAAGGAACAAATTGTAGATATATTTACTAAGGCTCTTTCAAAGGATGCTTTTGAGTATCTCAGGGAGAATTTTGGGTCATTGGCCTTCTAAACTAGGTGCACATCGAGGTGCATCAGTCCAATGAGTCCATAGATTCTTCATTTATCTAGACTAGTGAATGGGTCTACTCTGCAGGAGGAGTAGAAATTTTTCATTGTTTAAGTATGAGTTGTATGGGTTCACTCCTAAAAGGGAGTGATCAAATCTTTTCATCTTTTCCATTGATATCAAAAGGGGAGAGAGATTCATGTGAAAAAAAGTAAAAGAACAACAATGTCTCCTCCTAAAATAAAGGAATGTTGTGCAGATTGTCTAATCTAAAAAATAGAGGAAAGTGTTGCCTTTCATGGATTTTAACTTAATGTGTTTCCATCAATGACAAAGGGGGAGATTGTTGCAAGTAGGAGCATGTTTGGTGGTGTTTTCATTAATGTTTTCATTGATGTCAACACATTTCAAAATGTTGCAGATTGTGAATGTATAGTTAGATGTTATTGAGATGTTGTGAGTACATGGATCTATCCTTATAATGTTGCAGACGTGATAAAGTGATGGGTTACCAAGTGCTTTGGATAAAATTAATAAAGAGTGAAATAAGAGTTATGTATGTGTTTGAAATATGCTCTGGTATGTGCTCCATGTTTCTTTTGTGTTGATCCTATGCTTGTACAGATTTGAAGGGTTGTTTTCAGGCATCTGTTGGTGACATTTCTTGATTTTTAGCTTCTAGTTTGATGAAGTGTTAAAGTTGTGCTCACCGGTGTGTGAACTGGTTTGACAGAGTTGTTTATCTGTGGACAGGGAGAAATGTTTTTGTTCTACAGTCATGTTGTAATTTTTTTTGTGTCTAATGGATCTGGAATATATCTTGTAATGGTGGTCTATGTGTTCTGGTGAAGGTGTTCATGGTTTGGTGCTCTGGAAGGCGAGTTCCAAAGCTTCTGTGTGTATTTGTACATTCTGGTTAGACTATTAGAAGGTGTTATGGTTTCGAAGGTTGTTGCACTTGTTGTGGATGTATTTGAAAGTATCTGAGATGTATTCTCCTACATAATACAACATGTTACATCATCCACATGTTATTTACTTGTTGGAAAGTGTGTAATTCAATGTTCATTTGTGTCTTCATTAGGTTTGGTCAACTTGATGTTTACACTTCATACAAAGTATTAAGATTTAATTAAGGAAGACTATCTTTGATCCAAGACGTTTTGGGTCATAGTTAAGTATTGTTGTGGTCCACTCCCATTCCTTTCCACTGCGGGAATGTTGAGTTACTAACCTAATTTGAATTTATGAAATGAAGCATATGTCGTCAATCTTGGAGAAATTTTCTAATATTAAAGATGGTATAAATGAAAGTCAAGATGTGAGGGATTAAATCATACAAAGTAACAAAGTAAGCCACAAGTGAAAAGAAGAGTTGTGCAAAAGTGAGTTGAGGTAGCAGTACTTCATTGTGTTAGATTCCTGAAAGCAGTGAGCTGAAGGTTTTTGCAATCTTCCAATCAAGGTTGCCGATTTGTGTAATTTTTTGTGGTGGATCTTTCTATTATCTTTTCTAGATATAGGCAGTGAGCCTCCCTTTTGGATAGTGAGTCCTATCTGTAGGTAGTGAGCCTTTGTATTTGGGCTGTGATCCTTTGCGAGTGATCCTCTTGTATTTGGTTTTCTATAACTTTATATTGTGAGATTATCCTCGCTGTGCTTTTTCCCTCATTTGCTTTTCCACATAAAATATGGTGTTCATTGTGTTTATTTTCTTTTATATTATCTACATTGCATTTTCATGCTTAATAAAAAAATCATGTGGTTGTGAATTTGATAAGTGTTTTGAGTTTTGGGTTTGAATTTGGTTACAACTGATTCAACCCCTCCTAGCTGTCTTGCACCTTTTAACGAAAGGGTGAAAAAGCATGTGAGAGAGAGTGAAATTTGTAATAGAGGGTAAGATAAATAGATATAAAAGGGAGAGAGTACATATTCATAGAGAAAGGGGGAAGATAATAGAGAGGAATAGAGAGATAGGGTAGTAAAGACATAAGATGACACATTTCTATTGGGATCTATCTTTCTACCCATAATATTAGCTATCACAAATTTTTCTAACTCTCCATCTCTATCTTGAGCTATATCTCTCTTTAATTCTCTCCCTCTATCTCTTATATCTATCTCCATACTAATGAATAGTGGCCATTCCACAAGCTCTGAAACTTTGAAAAGCTATGTTTTCTTACACTATTAATTTTTCATGACATTCTTTGAAGATCCATACATTTATTGCTTCCAAGAAACTTCTAATGGAGACTAAAATGTATTCGCACCTCTTCCACAAACATTGTACTAAAAAACATTTGGCCTTCAATAATAGGTTGCCAAATTTTTCCCTATTGCATTCTAGGAAAAAAAATTGGCTTTAATAACCCATAATTTTTGGTAGAAAAAACCCAACTATTTACACTTTGGGCATAAACACAACCGCAATTTTTTTTTCAATAATAATGTATAAACATTGCTAACATTATATTATTGTGTAACAACACCATAAGATATAGATGATATGCACATTAAAGTTATGTAAATATTTCAAGTCGGTTAACTTTGAATGCAAGAATGTAAAAAAATTGAGATAATTTTAATGCCTATAATAGATATATTTGTATTTAATAATTAATGTGAGATTGATTAAGCCTATAATAGGTATACTTGTATTTAATAATTAATCTCAAATTGCTAAATTATTATCAAGATATATTATTAAATACATGGTTATTTATGTCTATTTAATATTATTAATTGATTGCTTATTCTTTATATAGATAAAAATAATAAATATCCTTTATACAAATATAAATAATTAAGAAATTTATACTATAAAACTAATGAATATTATATGCAAATAAATATCATTAAGGAACCATAAAAAAACAAAAAGTAATAAAGAGATTCTAACAATACCTTTAAATTTCTTTTACTCTTCGTCAATATGCAGCAAGCCTGAAAATCTACGGATATTATTTTTATTGGTAGAGTTTTTATTTTTATTTGGTGGATTAAATATAAAATAAAGGATTCTTGATTTTTGAATTGCAATAAGCAATATTTAAAAATCTATCAAAAAATCTTTGTTCGTCCATTTCAAATTCTCATGGCCATCTCATTGTCTTTCGCCCCTTCCAAATCTCTTGTCGACATCCTCTATTTGTTGAAGCTTTAATTACAAATCATGTAACTAATTTAAATTATTTGTACAAATTATAAATTTAACTTGAATAAAAATATATAAATTAAAAATTATAATAAAATCATAATAAATTAATTTACAACCTTCCATACAAAATGGATCATTTTAAATAATAAATATTGTATTAAAAACAAACAAATAAAAGTGAATCTAATAAATTCAAAAAATCGGAAGCATGCAATTTTCACTAGGACAATAATCAAATGCCATGTTAGCCACAATGAATCCTACGTAACATATTGAGAACAACAATATTAATGCACAATAATTGATAGCCATTAAATAGGATGAACATCAACAACAATGATGTCTATTAATTTTTAAAATTTGACTAAAAGAATATTTAAGGATTTAGATTTAGGGAAGGGCTTCATAAGGAAAGTATACGTGGAACCCCATAATAAGACTCCCAAAACATTTGTTTTTACTTGATTTTCTTTTTTTGAAATCTTGGTTTTTTAGATCACGAGAGGGGCTTTTCTCTTTTGCTTTAAAAAGAAAAATGCTTAAAAAAAAGCTCAATTAAATTTATGGAATAAATCGAGGGCATGATAAACTTAAAATTCTTTAATTTATTTCATTGACCAAGGGACCCATTTAAGCTCTGTTTACCGGTGGCTTTATTAATTTGCAGGCATTTGGGGTTCCGGCCGGCGTTCAAATGCCCAGTGGGGTTCCCCACGTAAAAAAGCCTATCGGCTAAATATAATATAAAAACATGCATTTAATGAACTAAATTTAAAACTTTATAGAAATTTGTGGAAAATGAATGAACATATTAAAAATCATTTCTGAAAAATGTTAAAAAGTTAAAAGATTTGTGAAAAATCAATGAACACTACAAAATCCATGTGTGAGTGAAATTGAGGTTTGTGGAAAACCAATGAACATATTAAAAGGAACCTCAAAGTTTGAAAAACCAATGAACACATTAAAAACCATCTAGATTGAAAAATGTGAAAAAGTCGTCAAGATATGTGAAAAAGGAGACTTCTTAGAAACTATTTAGCAGGTTCCATATACTCTGTAATATTTAATTTAAGCTTTGCACGTGATATTTTAAGGTACTTTTCTCCATTTATTATGCCGAAACATTTGAGTTGATCGAAGAACAAACGAAGAATGGTTTACAAATACAGAGATACAGTCAAAACACGGCATCTAGGTAATCCAGAAATATCTCTGGATTGTGGAAACTTGATATCATTTATAGAGACACAGTCAAAACATGGCATTTAAATTCTGTCAAAGGTACATTTCGATGTACGTAGTCAAAAAGAAGACTGCAAGATGAGTAAATAGATTGAAGTGGTCCACTTAGCACTCATTGCATCCAGGTGATGCTCACAGAGGTGAAGCACTGGACCTTCCCGGAAGGTTCCATATACCCTCTGTAATATTTGACGATACTATTCTCCATTTATTATGCCAAACATTTGAGTTGATCCAAGAACAAAACAAAAATGTACAAATACAGAGATACAGTCAAAACACGGCACCCAAATTCTGTCAAAGGTACATTCCGCTGTACGCAGTAAAGAAAAAGACTGCAATGTGAGTAAATAGCTTGACAATTCATTTGTTCGACATATTCGTTTCCGATAAAATAGCTTTGATTCACTCCATGTGTACAGCATTCGTTTAAATCGCATTAAAACAGCCTGGAAATCTGATGAAGTTTTTTTCTTCTTTATACAGTGTAGTACCTGTTTCTTTATATTTTATGGGCAAGAAAATTTACTGCAGTTAATAGTTGGTATTCATCATAACTGGAGTTAAGAGTTGGGAATTACTATAAATAGTTGATATCATCCCTATTTACTCATCAATATACAGCAAATTCGAATATAATCCCTCCTCCCCACTGCTTACCATGGCTTCTCCTCCTGCTGCTTCTTCGTCAATCGGGCAGCAAGCCTGAAAATCTACGGATATTATTTTTATTGTTAGAGTTTTTATTTTTATTTGGTGGATTAAATATAAAATAAAGGATTCTTGATTTTTGAATTGCAATAAGTAATATTTAAAAAACTATCAAAAAATCTTTGTTCGTCCATTTCAAATTCTCATGACTGTCTCATTGTCTTTCGCCCCTTCCAAATCTCGTCGACATCCTCTATTTGTTGATGCTTTAATTACAAATCATGTAACTAATTTAAATTATTTGTACAAATTATAAATTTAACTTGAATAAAAATATATAAATTGAAAATTATAATAAAATGATAATAAATTAATTTACAACCTTCCATACAAAATGGATCATTTTAAATATTAAATATTGTATTAAAAACAAACAAATAAAAGTGAATGTAATAAATTCAAAAAATCGGAAACATGCAATTTTCACTAGGACAATAATCAAATGACATGTTAGCCACAATGAATCCTACTAACATATTGAGAACAACAATATTAATGCACAATAATTGATAGCAATTAAATAGGATGAACATCAACAACAATGATGTCTATTAATTTTTAAAATTTGATTAAAAGAATATTTAAGGATTTAGATTTTGGGAAGGGCTTCATAAGGAAAGTATACGTGGAACCCCATAATAAGACTCCCAAAACATTCTGTTTTTACTTGATTTTATTTTTTTGAAATCTTAGTTTTTTAGATCACGGGCTTTGCTCTTTTGCTTTAAAAATAAAAATGCTAAAAAAAAAAAGCTCAATTAAATTTATGGAATAATGGAGGGTATGATAAACTTAAAATTCTTTAATTTATTTCATTGACCAAGGGACCCATTTAAGCTCTGTTTTTACGTAAAAAAGTCTATCGGCTAAATATAATATAAAAACATGCATTTAATGAACTAAATTTAAAATGCACAATAATTGATAGCCATTAAATAGGATGAACATCAACAACAATGATGTCTATTAATTTTTAAAATTTGATTAAAAGAATATTTAAGGATTTAGATTTAGGGAAGGGCTTCATAAGGAAAGTATACGGGGATCCCCATAATAAGACTCCCAAAACATTCTGTTTTTACTTGATTCTTTTTTTTGAAATCTTGGTTTTTTAGATCATGAGAGGGGCTTTTCTCTTTTGCTTTAAAAAGAAAAATGCTTCAAAAAAAGCTCAATTAAATTTATGGAATAAATCGAGAGCATGATAAACTTAAAATTCTTTAATTTATTTCATTGACCAAGGGACCCATTTAAGCTCTGTTTATCGGCGACTTTATTAATTTGCAGGCATTTGTGGGTTTCCGGCCGGTGTCAGAGTGGAAATGCCAGTAGGGTTCCCCCACGTAAAAAAAGCATATCGGCTAAATATAATATAAAAACATGCATTTAATGAACTAAATTTAAAACTTGATAGAAATTTGTGGAAAATGAATGAAAATATTAAAAATCATTTCTGAAAAATGTGAAAAAGCTAAAAGATTTGTGAAAAATCAATGAACACTACAAAATCCATGTGTGAGTGAAATTGAGGTTTGTGGGAAACCATTGAACATATTAAAAGGAACCTCAAAGTTTGAAAAATCAATGAACACATTAAAAACCATCTAGATTGAAAAATGTGAAAAAGTCGTCAAGATATGTGAGAAAGGAGACTTCTGAGAAACTATTTAGCAGGTTCCATATACTCTGTAATATTTAATTTAAGCTTTGCATGTGATATTTTAAGGTACTTTTCTCCATTTATTATGCCAAAACATTTGACTTGATCAAAGAACAAACGAAGAATGGTTTACAAATACAAGATACAGTCAAAACACGGCATCTAGGTAATTCAGAAATATCTCTAGCTTGTGGAAACTTGATATCATTTATAGACACACAGTCAAAACATGGCATTTAAATTCTGTCAAAGGTACATTTCGATGTACGTAGTCAAAAAGAAGACTGCAAAATGAGTAAATAAATTGAAGTGGTCCACTTAGCACTCATTGCATCCAGGTAATGTTCACAGAGGTGAAGCACTGGACCTTCCTGGAAGGTTACATATACCCTCTGTAATATTTGATGACACTATTCTCCATTTATTATGCCAAACATTTGAATTGACCCAAGAACAAAACAAAAATGTACAAATACAGAGATACAGTCAAAACACGACACCCAAATTCTGTCAAAGGTACATTCCGCTGTACGCAGTAAAGAAAAAAGACTGCAATGTGAGTGAATAGCTTGACAATTCATCTGTTCGACATATTCTTTTCCGATAAAATAGCTTTGATTCACTCCATGTGAACAGCAATCGTTTAAATCGCATTAAAACAGCCTGGAAATCTGATGAAGTTTTATTCTTCTTTATACAGTGTAGTACTTGTTTCTTTATATTTTATGGGCAAGAAAATTTACTGCAGTTAATAGTTGGTATTCATCATAACTGGAGTTAAGAGTTGGGAATTACTATAAATAGTTGATATCATCCCTATTTACTCCACCAATATACAGCAAATTCAGATATAATCCCTCCTCCCCACTGCTTACCATGGCTTCTCCTCCTGCTGCTTCTGCAATTTCAATTCCCCAGCCTGCCCTTGTTTGTGAACAAGAATCCCCACTGCTTACCATGGCTTCTCCTCCTGCTGTTGGTAGACAACAATCCCAACCCGAGAGTTTGTTATCTCAGCTAAAACTGTATGACATGATATTCGGGTCAGCTAAGCCCATGGCTCTCAGAGCTGCTGTTCTGCTGAATATTCCGGACATAATTGGTGAGGCTTCAGGCTCTCTCACCCTAGAGGAAATTGCTGCCCATATTTCAGCCTCCACCGAGAGCCCCCCTCGCATAGAATATCTGTTTCGTCTTCTCAGATTTCTAGCCTCCCACCAAGTCTTTAGTGAGATCCCACACGAGGAGGACTTCAAGCAATCTAGATATGCCCTCACACCCCTTTCTAAATTGCTTGTGAAGGAAACAAGTAAAGGAGGTTTGAGTTCTGGTGTGTCCATGCAAAACTATGTTCCACTTTTGTTTGGATGCAACAGCCATATTGCCTCCCAAGGATGGCTGCATCTACACCAGTCTGTGTTAGAAGGCGGCTGCGCCTTCAATAAGGCTTTTGGGGTGAGTTATTGGGACTACGCTGTAAACAACCCTGAAGCAAATAAGACATTTAACGAGAGCATGTCCTGTGACACTCGTGCTGTCCTGTCTTCTGTTGTCAAGATTTATGAGGAGGGATTTAAGAAGATAACTTCTTTGGTTGATGTTGGGGGAGGTGTGGGCTCCGCCTTGTCCATTATTGTGGACAATTACAAGCATATTAGAGCAATTAATTTTGATCTACCTCATGTCATCGCTTCTGCACCTCCTATTACTGGTAAGATTGAACTTAGCAATTCGTTTTCTTCAGGTTGAACGGATTTACTGAAGAGCTCATGAACTTCTTCTTTTGGGTACCTAGAATAGTCCCTTGATTTTTATTTTTATTTTTATTTTAAATATTTTGCGTTTTAATCGATGTTACTTCTTTGCAATTGAGAATGTTAATTATTTTGTTTGTGAAATCATATACATTATGTTTTTAGTTATTTTTTTGTTATAATAATTAAAATTAAATAAAATAAGGTGAATTTTAAATATTTTGTATTATTTGTTGTGATTAATTTTGAATATTTTGTAGTTTCATCTTGAATATTCATTTTAAAGCTTTAAATACACTATTGTTTCATCAATATGACATCTAATTGATCTATATATATCTTTGATCTTCAACTATTAAAAATAATCACACATCATAAATAACACACACACACACACATATATATATATATATATCTTAATATAATTTTTTTTTTTAATTTAAATACAATAATCAATCTCAAATTTCTAGACCCTTCTCTTTATAATATATTATCAATCTAAAAATTGAAGTGCAGTAAGATTTTTATATTATATTTTAATTAGTTATGATTATTTAAAAAAATAAATCTTATCTTATTTTTCTTTTCTAAACTAAACGATAATCACACAATTTATCAAATCCTCACAACATGCTCTTACATGTGGGATTGCTAGTTTTTTTCTTTTTTAATGATACTAGTTAATAATATGAAAAGAAAACGTAAGTTTATTTGGAAGTTTTAATATGAACCATTATTGCTTGTACATGTCTTGCCCATTATAGAGATAGCATGTCTATTAGGTTTGGACTTTAACATATAACTTTCATCTGATGAGTTAATTTGTAGGAGTAGACCATATCAGTGGTGACATGTTTGAGCATATTCCTCCAACTGATGTAGTTTTTATGAAGGTATGCATAATTTTATTTAATATTTCTTAAAAGTTTATAATATTTTAGTAGCAGTTTAAATTGAATGGAAAATTTTGTTGCAGTGGATTTTGCATGATTGGGATGATGACGATTGTGTAAGATTATTGAAAAAGTGTCATGAAGCCATACCAAACAATGGGAAAGTTGTGATTGTGGATGCCATTATTGTTGAAGCCAAAAATGATGAAGATGAACAAGAAAAATATCTAAGGAATGTGGGATTAGTATTTGATATGTCAATGATGTTACTCACTGGTGGAAAGGAGAGATCGGAGATGGAATTTAAACAACTTTTCAAGAAAGCAGGTTTCA
The DNA here is from genome assembly GCA_007258455.2 of Sequoia sempervirens. Classification (NCBI taxonomy): domain Eukaryota; kingdom Viridiplantae; phylum Streptophyta; class Pinopsida; order Cupressales; family Cupressaceae; genus Sequoia; species Sequoia sempervirens. Next base: position 20,109 of record VDFB02376725.1, read on the forward strand.
AAAGCTACACCATCTTCAAACTCCCATTTGTTCAAGCCATTATTGAGGTTTCTAAATTCTAAATTAGTAGATTAATATATGTTATAATGAAAATTGGTTTAGAATGCTATCAAAACATTTGTTTAATAGCTATATTAGATTGCCAATGTATTTGATGTTTATCCATGTTTCAAAGTACTTTGTTATAAATAATATGAATACAGTACCAAAATCACTTAAATAATTTTCTTGTAGTGTATATATATGATGGATCATGTGTTAATATACTCATACTCAAATTTTTCTTTTTATTAAAAAGTTATCATTAAAAATTCTATTAAACAATATAAATTTATAAACTACAAGGATTTTCTTTTTTTTAAATGACTTTTTAAGTTTATCGTGAAAAGGATAAGTTCTAGGATCAATAAATATGTTTCAAAATTAAAGGATAAAAGAGAAAACTATTTGTATGGGTGAAAAATTTATATATTGTATTTTTATCTTTTGTTCTATATGTCACTTTACATGGTTGTCTTAAGTACATAATCAAGTAAGATGTGGTACTTTAGTTTTTCACTAAATAATTTTATCAAAATTTCTAAATTTTCAACCTGAGACTAAGTTGACTTAGTATTAACTAGTCATTATCTATTAACTGTCAAACCAAAAATTTCAAATTGTACACCTAATTAGGTATGAAAGGAACAAGGTCCAGGTTATTATATATCAAGCATTATGCATCATATCATACATTACCATATACCATTCCAATAGAATCAATCATTAATAGAATCACACCTCAAAAAATTACTCCTACATATGTCACTAAAATGGATCGGATTAGGTAGTGTAACTGCATTAGTCTCTATGTCAACAAGTTCAAAACCCCATTTTGAAGTAGGTCATTAAAGATAATCTTTTTGTTTGAATTTCATGCACTAAGTTACTCTTTATCACAATATTGTCATTTTCATTAATTGTATATATAGTATTAGGCTCTTGTTATTTAGAATTTGGAAACCTCAATAATGGTTTGAACATAATCCAATTTGAAATGGTGTAGCTTTTGAAACTTGTTTTACTGAGAATTTATTTAAATTCTATCACTAATCTCTTTTGTCTACCAGTGAATACCCCCAAATGGGGTTTGAACCTTGGTGGCAAGAACAACAATGCCACCTATAAACCATCACACCATGCCAATATCGGCATCTTCATTATTTTTCCTTTAACAATAAGGATGTTTACAATAATAAAATTTCTATTTTATTGTATGGCATCATAAATTTTTTTAAGTAAATATTTCACAATCATCATCTCAATTGTGCAAAAGCAATTGCAATAAAAATAAATCAAAAAATTCAATATAACATATGACTAAAATATGATGAATTTTAAATAAATATTAAATAACGCTCTCTACCTTCATAAAAATTACATCAATCAAAGGGAATATGCTCAAATATGTTGCCACTTAGATTCTCTACTTCTACAAGTTAACTCATCACATGAAATTTATATGTTAAAACTCCAAATTAAATTGACAAGTATAATGCAAAATTGGCATGTATAATGTTAAAGACATTAATAAAAAATAATGTTTACATACTTTTTTCTATGTTAATTTTATTTTAAAGTTATTTAGAATTTAATTTTAACTTATTTAAAAAATATTTTTTCTTTATTTTATTATTATAATAGAAACAATAACAAAAAAAATTAAAATTATTATATAATTTGAAAAAGAATAATCAATATATTTGAAAATATATAATCAATGATTTTTAATTTAAAAGAATATATATAACATAAATGTTAAACCAACTATAAAGAACCAACATCTATCAAAATAAAGAATAATGAAAACAAAAAAATATTTAAAATTAAAATTTCATCATTAATATATATTCTTTTGTTAAAACTAATAAAACTAAGAGTTTCCAAAGTGTATAGAATTAATGGGTTCTTCGCTAAAGTTATTCATTCTTTAATAAATTATACAGCCTCAAATTAGTCATGCATACCAAAAGCTGCTAATTTATATGCTTCCCCAAAGTCTTCATCATTGAAATAATCAACAACATATACCTCTCTGCAAAATGGTTAAATCAATACCAATGTGTCATCCACTAAATTTATGGCAAGCTGGAAAACATACACATATATTATCAATAGATGGAAAAGAATAATAGTCACCTTGCCTATTAAATAATGCTTCCTTTTTGTGAACTGTTGGAAATAGTGCATATAATTTTTTATGGCATGTGATGTAAATTAATACTTCCTCTTTAAACATTTTTAGCTGATAGTATAATGATATTCTTCCCTGAAGCAAAACAATGGCTAGGGACTAATCAGTTGCATTCACCTCCAATTTGAAAGATTTTTGTAGATTTAGCAATGTTAATACCAGTGCCAAGGTGATTCTCTTCTTTAGTTAATCAAAAGTTGCTTCTTCCCCAAGTTGAATTTATTTCCATTACCAATGATACTATGCAATGGGGAAATCGCATAACTTCATACATTTCTAGATGTATTCTAGTGATTAATGGAAATCACAAGCCTAGTTTGTGAATATAAAATTAGATATGCAAAGAATGAAGCCACTGTTCATTAGGGAATTTTGTCAAAAAAATTGTGTCCCATCTATAAGTCCCTAGTCATATGTGTTCCTATCATGACAGACAATAAAAATATCACGTAAAATGTTTAGCAACTTTATTGATTATATTTATTCCACCAAGAACAAGGCATAGAAGAGTGTAATAATCATAGGGTTACTTCCTAAATTCCAAGTTCCTAGTTAATTAAGTAATAGTTGTTAGAAAAATATTTTTGTCAAACCCTAACCATTGGATGTTAACATTTTTGCTAAATTAAAATGCTACCTACATATACCAGCCACAAGCTACAACCATTGGATGTCAGCATTTTTGCTCCATTGAACGCTTATTCTAGAGAGAAAAGAACCATATGGCAGGAGAAAAACCCACACATTGATATTGAATGGGAAGAGTTGGCAACTCTTGCAAGAAAAGCATTTAGCCAAGCATTTACACCAAGCAACATTCAAGGCGGCTTCCATAGAACTAGAACTTTTCCACTTAATTGGTTTGCTATGGACATCGATATGGCGCTAAGTGAGGGCTTTGTTGTTGAAGAGGATGTAGCAACTAGTGGAATAGAAAATGGTGCAATCAAAATGGAAGATGATCCAAAGTTTATTGCAAAAGAAGCTTGCTTGAGATTGTTTGGTTACAGTGAGGATCAAATTGATGGTTTTGTGTGAGAATACAATGCAAGGAATGTGCCAACTAATATTGAAGCAGACTGTAATGAGGGTGTTGAAACTACAATAGATGGTCATAGTTTTCCACCACAAGGTAACGAAGCAGAAATCCAACTAGTTCTTGTACCATACAATGATGGTACAAAAACTACATCAGCCGATTTGATTTTTCCAACTGAAGTAAGCCAACCAAAATGCCTGAAGGAAGTAGCCAAAAATATTGGAGTAAATCTTGTGAAGATGAAAGCTGGGTTAGTGCTATGAAAGAAGAGTTGCAGCAAATAGAGAAGAATTAGACATGGGAACTCATTCATAGACTTGTGAAGAAAAATGTAATTGGTTCAAAGTGGGTGTTCAGGAATAAGTTGAATGAAAATGGTGAAGTTATAAGAAATAAAGCAAGACTTGTATCCAAGGGATGTACTCACAAGTTGAAGGCATAGACATTGAAGAGACATTTACCCCAATGGCTAGGATGGAAGCTATTGGGATGTTTTTAGAATTTTCTTCCCACAAGGATTTCAAATTATATCAAATGGATGTCAAGTCTGCATTTTTGAATGGAGAACTTGAAGAAGTATACATGGAACAACCTAAAGGATTTCAGTTATCCAATAAACTGGATATGGTTTGTAAGTTGAAAAAGGAATTATATGGATTGAAACAAGCTCCTAAAGCATGGTACGAAAGATTGGATACATACTTGACATAGCAAGGATTCAACAAGGGCTTTGCAGACAACAATATTTATTACAAGATGGAAGGGAACAAAATGTTGATAGTGGTAGTATGTGTTCATGATATCATTTTTGGAGGAAACGAAGGTATGTGTAAGAAATTTACAGAGGAAATACAAAAATAATTTGAAATGTCCATGATTGGTTAGTTGAATTTCTTTCTTAGTCTTCATGTAAATCAAAGCAATAAGAGAATATTCGTTTCACAATTAAAATATGTAAAAGAGTTGTTAAAGAATTTTGGAATGGATGAATCCAAAGAGGCTAGTACTCTTGTGGTGACCAGATGTAAGTTGAGTAAAGATGATGAATCTACTAAAGTTGATAAGAGAAAATACAGATCTAAAACAGGTGGACTATTGTATCTTACAACTACTAGACCAGATATCATGCATGCACTATGTTTGGTTTCTAGATTTCAAATGGAACCTAAATAATCCCATGTTATAGATACAAAGAGGATATTCAAATATCTTAGAGGCACATCGAATTATGGCTTGTGATATCCTAAGGATATTCATTTCACTTTAAGTGCTTATACCGATGAAAATTGGGATGGTTGTGTGGATGACCAAAAGAGTACCAATGGAGGTACTTTTCTTCTTGGTGGAAGATTGGTTGCATGGTTAAGTAAAAAACATGATTCGGTTTCTTTATCCACTGCAGAAGTAGAGTATATTGTTCTAGCATCTTGTTCCACACACATTTTGTGGATGAATCAAACACTGAAGGATATTGGAGTGATCTATGTGATGAGCCTATACCTATCTTTTGTGATAATAGAACTATTATAAACATTTCAAAGAATCTGGTAATGCATTCAGAAAAAAGCCAAATATCTATTAGTTATCATTTGTTGAGAGAGAAGGTATTGGAGAATAAAGTCAGGCTAGAGTATGTGTCTACAAAGGAACATATTGTAGATATATTTACTAAGGCTATTTCGAAGGATACTTTTGAGTATCTCAAGGAGAATTTTGGGTCATTGGCCCTCTAAACTAGGTGCACATGGAGGTGCATCAATCCAATGGATCCATAGATTCTTCATTTATCTGGACTGATGAATGGGTCTACTCTGCAAGAGTAGAAAGTTTTCATTGTTTTAGTATGAGTTGTATGGGTTCACTCTTAAGAGGGAGTGATCAAATCTTTTGATATTTTCCATTGATATCAAAAGGGGAGAGAGAGTCATGTGAAAAAATTTAAAAGAACAACAATGTCTTTTCCTGAAATGAAGGAATGTTGTGAAGATTGTCTAATCTAAAAAGAGAGGAAAGTGTTGTCTTTGATGGATTTTCACTTAATGTGTTGCCATCAATGACAAAGGGGGAGATTGTTGCAAGTATGAGCAAGTTTGGTGGTGTTTTCATTAGTGTTTTCATTGATGTCAACACATTTCAGAATATTGTAGATTGTGAACGTATAGTAGAGATGTTATTGAGATGTTATGAGTACATGAATATATCCTTATCATGTTGCAAATTTGCTAAAGTGATGGGTTACCAAGTGCTTTTGATAAAATTAATAAAGAGTGAAATCAAAGTTATGTATTTGTTCAGAATATACTCTGGTATGTGTTCCATGTTTATTCTGTGTTGATCCTATGCTTGTACAGATCTGGCAGGTTGTTTTTAGGCATCTGTTGGTGACATTTCTTAATTTTTAGCTTCTAGTTTGATGGAGTGTTAAAGTTGTGTTCACCAGTGTGTGAACTAGTTTGACAGAGTTGTTTATCTGTGGACTGGGAGAAATGTTTTTGTTCCGCAGTCCTCTGGTAATTTTTTTCATGTCTCATGGATCTGGAATATGTCTTGTAATGGTGGTCTATGTGTTATGGTGAAGGTGTTCATGGTTTGGTGCTCTGGAAGGTGAGTTCCAAAGCTTTTGTGTGTATCTGTACATTCTAGTTAGACTATTAGAAGGTGTTATGTGTTTGAAGGTTGTCGCATTTTTTGTGGATGTATTTGAAAGTATCTGAGATGTATTCTCATGCATAATGCAGCATGTTACATCATCCACATGTTATTTTCTTGTTGGAAAGCGTGTAATTCAATGTTCATTTGTGTTTTGATTATGTTTTGTCGGCTTGGTGTTTACACTCCATACAAAGTATTAAGAATTAATTAAGGAAGACTATGTTTGATCCAAGACATTGTTTTGGGTCATAGTTAAGTATTGGTGTGGTCCACTCCCATTCCTTTCTACTACGAGAATGTTGAGTTACTAAACTAATTTGAATTTATTAAATGAAACATATGTGGTCAATCTTGGAAAAAGTTTCTAAGATTGAAGATGGTATAAATGAAAGTCAAGATGCGAAGGATTAAATCATACAAAGTAATGAAGTAAGCCACAAGTGAAAATAAGAGTTGTACGAAAGTGAGTTGAGGTAGCGGTACTTCATTGTGTTAGATTACTGAAAGCAGCGAGCTGAAGGTTTTTGCAATCTTCCAATCAAGGTTGCCGATTTGTGTAATTTTTTGTAATGGATCTTTCTATTATATTTTCTATCTATAGGCAGTGAGCCTCCCTTTTGGATAGTAAGTCCTATATCTAGGTAGTAAGCCTTTATATTTGGGTAGTCAGCCCTTCGCAGTGATCCTCTAGTATTTGGTTTTCTATTACTTTATATTGTGAGATAATCCTCACCATGGTTTTTCCCTCGTTTGGTTTTCCACGTAAAATATGGTGTTCATTGTGTTGATTTTATTTTATGTTATCTACATTGCATTTTCATACTTAATAAAAAAATCATGTGGTTGTGAAGTTGATAAGTGTTTTGAGTTTTGGGTTTGAATTTGGTGACAACTGATTCAACCCCTCCTAGCTGTCTTGCACCTTTTAACGAAAGGGAGACAAAGCATGTGAGAGAGAGTGAAAATAGTAATAAAGGGTAAGATAAATAGATATAAACGGGAGAGAAGTACATATTCATAGAGAGATGGGGTAGTAAAGACATAAGATGACACATTTCTATTGGGATCTATCTTTCTACCCATAATATTAGCTACCACAACTTTTTCTAACTCTCCATCTCTATCTTGAGCTATATCTCTCTTTAATTCTCTCCCTCTATCTCTTATATCTATCTCCATACTAATGAATAGTGGCCATTCCACAAGCTCTGAAACTTTGAAAAGCTTTTTTTTCTTACACTATTAATTTTTCATGATATTCTTCGAAGATCCATACATTTATTGCTTCCAAGAAACTTCTAATGGGGACTAAAATGTATTCGCACCTCTTCCACAACCATTGTACTGAAAAACATTTGGCCTTCAATGATAGGTTGCCAAATTTTTCCCTACTCTATTCTAGGAAAAAAAATTGGCTTTTATACCCATAATTTTTGGCAGAAAAAATCCAACTATTTGCACTTTGGGCATAAACACAACCACAATTTTTTTTTTTCAATAATAATGTATAAACATTGCTAACACTATATTATTGTGTAACAACACCATAAGATATAGATGATATGCACATTAAATTTATGTAAATATTTCAAGTCGGTTAACTTTGAATGCAAGAATGTAAAAAAATTGAGATAATTTTAATGCCTATAATAGATATATTTGTATTTAATAATTAATCTAAGATTCATTAAGCCTATAATAGGTATACTTGTATTTAATAATTAATCTCAAATTGCTAAATAATTATCAAGATATATTATTAAATACATGGTTATTTATGTCTATTTAATATTATTAATTGATTACTTATTCTTTATATAGATAAAAATAATAAATATCCTTTATACAAATATAAATAATTAAGAAATTTATACTAGAAAACTAATTAATATTATATACAAATAAATATATCATTAAGGAACCATAAAAAAACAAAAGTAATAAATAGATTCTAACAATACCT
>VDFB02376726.1:0-44130 GCA_007258455.2 Sequoia sempervirens
CTAAGGCCTCAAAATCAAGTTGGGATTGGAGTTTCCTAACCACCCCCCTTTTTTGTCCAAGGATCTGAATATTGCATTAAAATCCCCTCCAATGCAAAATTTTGGTGCTACATTATTACAAATTGCCTCTAATTCTCTCCATAACTCTCTTTCATGAATGCAAGAGGATAGACCATAAACATTGAGAAGAAGAAAACATAAATTTGAGGTTAAGCTTCTAACCTTACAAGCAAGCCAATTTTTATTTGATCCCACCTTTTCGAGCAGCAATTTTTGGGGCCACCACAATGTTAGAAGCCCTCTAACAACACCTTTTGTGTTGACTGCCTCCACCTTCCAAAGTTTTAGTTTCTTGTTAAACTTTTCAATGTCATCTTGTTGCAATTTTGATTCTTGAATCATAAAAATGTTTGCCTATGACACCCCCAATTAATGCAAAACTAGGTGTTTTTTTAGGGGCATTTAAGCCCCCAACATTCCATTATATTAATCTCATTGTTCCTTAGGAAGGGATTCCCCCTTCCCTGTCTTGAGCATCTCATTTATTTTCTTTTCTCATGCAACCTCACCATCAATATTCTATTTTTCCGAGTTTGGGATCCTTCCTTTCTTTTTGCTCTCCCCACAATCAAGAGACTTTTTGATAGCCTCTTTGGGAGATTCCCAATTTCCCACTCTCAATTTGAGGTGAAGACATAATCTTCTAATTTTCTATCATTGTTGGAGTGATTTCTCCTTCCTCTGATAACACACCATCCTACATTAGATCAAGATCTTCTTCCCACACTTCTTCCAAACCTTTTGCATCGAAATTTTCAACTTGCGCCCCTTCTTTAGCCACCTTGGAAAGTTCTAGAAGCTCATTACCTACTACAATTAAGGAATTGATGTCTTCTTCATTGAAGTTATTACCAATCAAATCTATGGTCTTTGATAACTTTGCATCCAATTTTTTCCTTTACCCTAACTTATCCTTTGTCTATTTTTTTGGTTCCTCCATGCTTTGCTTTCCCTTCATAATTTTATCTTTAGTTTCTTCATTCATTTGATTAAGGTTTGACTATGTCTCCTCTTCTATAGAGCGATCCTATTGTTCCTTTGATCCTTCTCTAACCTTCTCCATCTTCTTCAAATAATAAGGTCCTCACCCTATCATTTCTAGGGAACATATCAAATATTAGATTTTGCCTCCAATTTCCCCATTCTGTGATTATTTCAAGCTCATGCCAATGTGAGTTGTTGGGCTTGTTTTCTACACAGATCTTGACATGAGTGCATATAATATCAATTTTTAATCTTTCTTATGCATAGAAGTCCCTAATTGGCTACCAATCTCTACGAGGGTTTCAGGTTCCTAGAATTCTAATGTTAAATTTGGTAGTTTGAACCAATCTTGTATTTTTTCCATGTGACGATATGGATCAAAGCCTACTTCCCATCTTCTAATGTAGAATCCACATCCATCCATTAACCAAAAACCACTTTCAATTTCTTCTTTTATCTTATCTAATGGGCATATTATTGCAAAGTATCCATTATCCAATGGTCTAAATTGTAAATCTTTCCCCCATCGACCCTACCACCAATTAACAAAGTTGTCCCAATTTAAATCCCTACCATACCATTTGACCACCAAACCACATTTCTCCAATCATTGAACTATCAATCTCATTAAATTCACTTTGATCACCATGGTATTCCTATTATATCTTTTATCAAAGTCCATTTTTCTCTCAGCACACATCTTGCCTCGACTATTCTCTGTGCGCCAACCCCATCCTTCATTCTTTCCTTTAAGATTGTTCCTTTGTGGTTTCCTTCCCATTGGTATGGTTTTTGCACCAGTCACTATTGGAGGAGCATATATTGGGTTCTCAAAAAGTTGCTTTCCATGACTATTGTTAGTTCTCCCAATCCCCTTGCCTCTATCGTGAAACCAGTTTGCAGGTCTCCTTTGGTTAGTTTCATACCAAGGCTTCCCATTTTGATTATTCTAATTACCTATTGCCCCCAATTCACAATCTCCATCCTTCCTTCTCTTTTGACTATTACACCACTCTTCACTAGTCGCCTGGATCCCGATATGTTCCATAAGGAAGGTGTGCTCAACCTCTTTTGCCTAGTTGCTTGCTCATGTTGCCACACTGGCATTTGCCCTTTCGCCGCCTACTGCTCTGCTCACCATAATTCAATTTTTTGTATGCTCTCCCTTTTTTCACCAATAAATTTATTCTTGCTTTCTTATTATGTGTATGTAGCCTTGGTTTGTGAAATATAGAAAAATGGGGTAGGGTTTAAACACAGGGTTTTATACTAAATTTGGGATGTTTCACCAAACTTACTATAAATGGAAAGGAAAAAATCAATAATATGAACCCACCTATTCTTCTATTTCATTCAAGAAATGAGATGCCTCAAGTCAAAGTCCACTTTCAACCCTTAGGTGAGTGAATTCTTTGAGGAATCTTGCAATTTCCTTCTTTTTTTTGCAAGGATGGGGGTCCTGATTAAACAACACTTTGGGGTGAAAGATTAAAAATAGCAAATAAACTCCAAAATACAATTTATAAAGTGCATCTAATGGATTATGCTCAATTTTGATGGAACCAGAAATCAAAGTGCAGATTTGAGAATGGGAAAGTGATGTGTATTTGTCACCAAAAATGCTTTTTCAAAGTTAACTGAGGACTCATTCGGCCTATGGCGAATGGGTCTTGGCTAGGGCTCTATAAAAATGGTTTTTGGGTTCTGTTCTCTTGTATCTGCACTCCTAGATTCTTGAATTTCATAGTTGAACAGTCGAAAATAAATCTTCTAGGTCAATTTTCATGAAATTTCAAGAATGATGACAACAAATGCAACTTTGCAATTTTTCTCTTCAAGAGATCTTCCACCTAAAATATGCAAACACGCATCAAGAGGGGAAAATGTTGTGTTGTTGGTGAATGGGGGTTTGCCTTAGTCAAACCCCATTTTGGTAATTAAACCTTGTAATGAAATGAAATAGCATGAAAGGAATTATGAATGAACAAGCCTATGTCACAACTCACCAAACCCTTGAATAAACCTTGGAATGTAGATCTACAACTTGCATGAAATGGCTTCAATGGATGTGGATCTTGATCATGGAACTTGATTTGAAACAATGCCTTGAATGCTTGAATGGATTTTGAACACTACATCAACATATTAGCTCAAATAACATGCATGATGCAAAAAGACTTTGACATGATTATAGGATTTTGATTGTTGCAATAATTCTTCAATAAATTTGCTCTTGAATGCCTTGAAATGCTCTTGATAATGCTCTCTTGAATGCTATATATGCTCACGAATATTTGCTAGGTGAAACATAGTGAAATGACCTTATATTTATAGGTATCTAACATTAATTTCCCAAAATTCAAATAACAAAAGCCGACATGTGAATATATGTTTGAAATCATTGAAATACAGCCAAAAACATAATAAAAATTTAGGTCCTAGGCCTAAGTGAGGAACCATTCATCCTTGGGCGAATGGGTCCTTGGTCACTTACCTAGGACACACATTGCTCAATGATAAGTGTTATGTCATGGCATTAATTAATGTTGGGTTTTCCTCTTCGAAAATTGCAATTAATTAGGCTTGGATTCACTAAGGGGCCAATTAAGGCATAATTAACCTCAATTAATTAATAAAGCCCTAGATAAGTGTGGAAGTGTAAAGGTACACCTTACAACACCATAAATAAGGCACAGTTAAGTCCATTTTAATTAAAAGGCCCTAAACTTAATGTGAATATGTAAAATACATATTAAATTAAGGCATAATTTAGCTCATTTTATTTAATATTTATTCACAAATTAAGTGTGAAAAAGGGATACTTTTTCCTACACTACAGTGTGTAAATCTAGAACACTCTAATCTCTTGCATGTTTATGACTATGGGTCCTACCTTTTATTTATGTATTTGTAATTTTATTCTTTCATGATTACAAATCTCATGCAAAACAAGTCATATGTGAGTGAGGGTTTTATAATAGGCACATCACCACTTTAGTTAGGATTTATTTTTGTATTTTATTGTTCTCTTTTCTCTTCAAAGTTGAATAATTCATTGGATATCCTACAAAGGACCAACTTTCAAAATCTTGAAGGTTGTTTTGCAAGCCACATCCCACATTTGCAAAACTTTTCATGTTGATGCAAGTTTGATGTGAGTGCAACATTTAGGTGCACATTTTTGAATTGCCACTCCCACAAACAATGATGGAAGGGTAAACCATTAATTCCAACATAATATTGTTCATTACCTAATATATCAATTACACAAGTTACCACTATGACCTAATATAACTAACTAATGGGGATATGTTTCATGTATTACAATCTACATTACCCCATTATATCATATATCTAAGTAAAGCATATTGTCTTTCCTTTGTGTGTTTCCTCCCCAAAGGATGAGAAGAACAAAATAGGGAAACTTTCACAAAGCATTACATAAATGACTCCATGATCTATCATTCAACCATCCATATGTTATCTTTGCAAGTAATATTGCTTGGTTATACCTACCTCCAATCCTTTTCTATATCTGTATACATTAATCTTATTTCATTTAATCCATAAATATTCCTCTTTTACTTCCATGTATACCCATAGTGATTTATCCTCTAATGTGATGGATATCCATAGTTTTTATTATTCTTATTCCATGTAAAGCCATAGTAATTGTTACTTTGCTCCATGCATGTTCATAGTTATTTATTTGATTCTGAGTATAACCATATTGATTTATCTTTGATTAATGTGTGTCCATAGTTAATGTTTCTTTGATACATTTTCATGTCTCAATGTTTTTGCCTCTCATGATGATTTGGATGTTTCTATGTCACACCATGAGTCACTTTTTCTACTAACTCTTGAACCTTTTATTTTTTTTAATTTAGATCTTTAATCTTTTTACCACTTATTCATTTGGATTTTAAGTCAAAGTGATCCTTTCTACTTTTTATTTCTTATTTTCATCTTGGTATTATTCTCCTTCTTCTCTACTCTTTTATTCATACTATTATATACATCATCTTTCTCTACCTTAACTCTATTTGGTTCCTCATAATAGGTAATATCTTGCAAAATTGGCTTCTTCTTCTTGTACCACAAAGCCTCGTTAACTTCATTTGCACATTAGTACTCATTGCTCCCAATATCTCTAACCAAGGATGTCTAAGAACAATGTGTGACCCATCCATAAACAAAGCATAAAATTTTGAATGCAAAATCCATATTTGCGTTAAAATATTCAAAAAATTAAACCATCTTCCCCCTTTTTAGCATCATTGATATTATTTGCTTGAACAAGTAGTTTCATAGCTAAGTCCAATTATAAAGTTATTTTGTTGGGATTTATGGATACAATGTTGACCTTAATTTGAATGCATTTATAAAACTACAATATTGAGACATACTAGTCATCATTATCGTAATCACCACCATCATCATTATTTTTTTTATATTATTAAAAAAAGGTGTTGTATACCTTGCACAAGAAAAGAAATTTATTTCAAGTATGTAAAATAAATATTTATTTGTGGTGCATCTTTGAAGATATGTTCAGCTACATTAAATATTTATTTTGGTCCACTTGTAAAGTTTTATTGCAACATTGGTTAGAAATTTATGTGTGGGTTATGCATTGAAAAAATATTTAATATTAGAAAAACTTAATACCAAAAAGTAAATGTTGGGGTCAATGATTTTGTGTTCTTATGGTTTTGAGACACATGGTTTAGCCAATACCACTTACTAGTTTTGTTGGAGTTTGAATCTATAAAAGCAAGCACTTGTTTAGGGGTTGGGTTGACTATCATTTGTATTGAGCTCTCTTGTAAAGTGCATATGTGAAGCATGTCATGATATGTGTGGTTGCATGATTACCTATTATGCTTGGACATGTGGGGGATGTGTTGGAGGAGCTTGATGTTTTAGATGTATTCATGAAAAATCTGTAAGTGTATTGTAATGAATAATAAATTAAGTGTGGATGCTTTTGAAGGCTATGTTTTTTTCTCATTAGGGTTTTCCTAGGGTATATCATGTGTCATCTTAATGGTATGTTTGTCTATTCTTTTGTATGGTGATTTCTAAATACTAGTTTACATATTTTTTTTCTCTTAGGGTTATTTGGAAATGTGTTTATTGCTACAATGTTTTCCTTTCACTTTCTTCATTTCCTTCATTATTATCCTCATTATCCTAACCATGATCATTTTATTATCCTCGTCTCACTAAGAAAACATGGTCTAATTCTTCCCAAGAAAAAAAATCATTTCTACTTTGATACAACTCAATTAGCAGATTGATAACATCAATTTAAATAAGTCACAAATATTAATTTCTAAGATGGATCTTGAGCATTGGTCTTTCTCAATTGGAACCAAAATTCTCTAGGATTAGCATCATCCTCCATATCAAACTTAGATATTGTAATGCACACAAGGGCTTCAATAATAATTGCATCCAATGGATCTTTTTCTTAACCTAGATCTATGAATAAAAATAAGTGGAAAGGTATCTATATGCATGTTTCCTTTCAATTACAAAAAATGGCATTAAACTTTCTTACATTAATTCCAAGATATTAATATTTTTCTAGAGTTTTGCCTTCAAATTTAACATACCTAAATTCCAAAGATCAATGACCACCACTCCCTCAATACTATTCAAAATCCTTAGTGTCACCACTTGTAAATATCTTGATTTAACCTCTTCTTGTGGTAATTGAACCATATTAATCACAAATATGGTAATGAGAGAGGCATCTAAATTTTATTACATTTTCCATAATTTTGCACTAAAAATTCCAAGAAAATATATTTGCAAGGTCAATTTCACATGACCGTATCTCACTCTATATTTCAAAATCCTAGCATAACCATTCTTCAAAAACCTCTTGAAAATTTCTTTATAATGGTGGATTTATTTTTGTGTCAAATTTGCATGATCATATCTCCCTCAATACTAAATAAAATCTTTATTATGAACACTTCTCAAAAATTTAATAAGTAACTTTTTTTATGGTGCTTAAATCACAATACTTGTGAAATCTTGTCAAGAGAGTGAATATTCTAAAATTAACTAGTTTTTCCCTAATTTTGCGCCAAAAATAGTCATAAATCAAATTATCAAGGTCAACTTCACATGATAGTATCTTCATTAATACCAATTTGAATCCTTATTATAACCATGTTTCAAAAAGCTTTCAAAAACCCCCTTCCAGCAACACCAAATCTATGTGAGAAGAATGACATTTTGCAAGTTATTTTGCCTTGAAGAAAAAAATCTAATTATACCAAAAAGTTATCCCAACTTCCCCAACACATTTCTCTAATGCTACTTGTTAAGTTCCACATCCAATAATATAAATGTGCCAACAAATAATATCAAAATCCAAAAATATAATAGAGATCCCGCAACATAAAAGATGTTTACAAGCCAACATGCCCTAATAGTCAATATGCTCATAAATAGATAATTGTGATTAAGGTAGGCCAATGCCATATGATACTTGTAAAAGAAGTAGCCAAACATGCTATATCTCCAACTTAAGATATCAACTAAATAAATCACTTTCGATCTCATTATTAAGATATTCATGTCATGTATATAGACCTACCACTAATAATGGAAGGGAAAACCACTAATATCAGCATAGGATGACTCATTACCTAATATAATTGATTACACAAGTTACCAATATAACCAACTAGTTGAGATGTACACCACATGTTGGTATCTTCATCACCTCATAATATCATATACCTAGGCACAAAACACCCAATGGATGAAAGTGAACTTATGCCTAAAATTTGTTCAAAAATTCAAGTATGAATGTGTATAAGAGAAACATTGATTGGCTTCTATTTTCAATTACTGGAGATATTAATTGCTTAGGATATTTTTTAGATGTTTTGGATGTAGGTTAAGATAATTTTTTATCTCGTTTGAATCTTTAAGGATCATCATAGTCATCTTCTTTCCATATCATCTAATAGAGATCGATTTTGGGACTCTTTTATGGGACTTGAAGAATCATATCAATAGTGTACTTGAGATTGTGAGGGATTATGTGTGGGTGTAATTATTGTTTAGTTTTGCTAGTTATTACGATAAATCAAACTATAGTTGGGCTAAATCGAGCCCATGTAAAGTCATTCCAAAAGTAAGCAACCTCGGTGAGGTTGAAACCTCAATTCCCAAATGGAGTAGTCTTTAAAAATATTAAATATAAGGTTGCTATAAATGAATTGAAAAGAGATATATTCAAAATAATATGCAAAGCAAGCACCCAATTGAAGTAGGTTCATGTCAAGTGCACCAAAATGTATCATCTAATATAAGGACTCTAAAAAACAAGTCTCTAACTCGGTAGAAGTAGAAATCCTATCTTTGTGTATACTCCAAGGATTTAGAAGGTGATAAGGAATGAGTAGAAAATAAGTAAATAGTATATAATTAATTAGAAAATTACCAACAAATACAATAAAGTAAATGTTGTGAAATCTTACCCAATACAAATAAGAAAAATAAGCACAAACAAGGGAGAGAAAAGGTTTCTTCCTTTTGAGGTAATTGTTGGAGCAGTGATCTACCACTTTTAAAAGATTCTCTTTGCAATGAGGTTCAATATCATAAGTTAATTTTTTGGAAGACAAGAGGCAACCCAACAACTCAAGGTGAATGTGCCTAAGTCTCTAATCGTAGTTTACAATAAATCCTCAATTCCAAGTCTTCAAGTCCATTACACATGTGACTTCCTTAAGGTGAATTCCCTTTCCACTACTAAAGGGACTAGTGTGTCATATGTACATCTATTTTAATGCACAAAAGCAATACAATTTTGTGAATTTTATTTTTGGAATTTGACTAAGGATTAGGGTGTGTGTGTATTTAAGTCTCTAATCTTAGTTTAAATTCCAAGCCTTCAAGTCCGTTACACTTGTGACTTCCTTAAGGTGAATTCCCTTTGCACTACTCAAGGGACTACTATACTATATGTGGGTCTGTTTTAATGCACAAAAGGAATGTAAGTTTGTGAATTTTGTTTTTGGAAATTGACTAAGGATTAGGGTATATCATTTATCTTATGTTTCAATTCCTAGACATTGATAACATTGACCATAATCCATAATGTAATTGACTTCCATTGAGGTAAAAATACCATATAAAAAAACCACCCATATTAAAAGTGATACCTTTAATTATGTTAGTAGCACTAATCAATGTCAATTAATGTAAGAACAACAAATTAACAACACCAACCATCTTAAGAGTGACACCAATCAAAGATGATCACATCTACCTCAAGATAGTACATCTCAAAGAGTTTAAATGTGTTCAAAGGTTCTTTGAGGGAGAAGATGGAGAATAAATGAAGGAATTTTTTCATCATGATGTAAATGGGTGTCTAAGTGTGAGAGCTTATGGCTCAAGGTCTAATCATTTTTGTGCAATGTAATTTCTCTAGTTGTTTCACCCCAATCCTATAAAATGTCATTTTAAGTGATGTACAACCTTTTGGTGAAATGGTGGGTCTTCTTGCTTGTGGTGCCAACAACCAATGTTCAAACCTCACAGGTTACTCTCTATCGCGTCAATAATTGAGGATCTTGTATCTTGATTTACCTGCGGGATGTGGAGTGGGGCATTTGCATTCCACCTAGGGGTATACACCCCTAGCTTAAATTTTGGAAAATATGGTTGTTTTTTATAAGATAAGCAACATTTACAGGGTGTTGTACCATTCACACAAAAAGCCCAAGGGGCCAAAAAAGAAGCTAGTTCAAACCAAAACATGAACTAGGAGAAAAACAAATAGAAACAGTTGACCGATAGTTGTAGAACAGCAAACAAGGATTAGACAACCCCAAAACCAGAGGGGACTAACCTAACTCCCTAAACTCGAGGCCGCGAAGAAGCAACGGATTTGGGGAGTCCCTTCTTCTTTAGCACAACCGACCAAGAAGACTCAAAATTGAAATCCACCAAGCAAGGTGAGGGGAGCGGATCCACAACAGCCACCCCAAGCGAGGAGCCACCACGCAACAAGGGAGCCGGCAGCAAAGAAGAGGAGACAGGAGCTAACAAAGGACCAGCAAAGTCGTTCAACAAGGGACGGGCAGGTTCCGACTAAACAGTGGCAGCAGATCAAGGCAGCAAAGGTTCTGCGAAAGGGATAGCCAGAAGAGGAGCCTCGAAAGACTCTGACTCCAAGGGAGAAATAGCCAAGGGAGGGTCGCCCTCCTCGAAGGAACCATCAGAAGAGGGAGAGCCAACCGTGAGATGGTCTGAGAGAGCATTCTTCCACCAAGTAGCAGCGCCCTTGCAGCGAGCAAGAGGGCAACCACAGGCCAAATGACTAGTGGAGAAACACCTCCTACACCGAGAGGAGAGGCCCTCATAGTCCAACAGCTGCATCCAAGGTCTGTCCTCCACCATTAAGATCACATCACCATGGAGAGGTTTGGAGATGTCCAAATCAACTAAAATACAAGCCACTGTAGTATGCCCAAGATCCTGGGTCGTAGAGTCCACCTTTAGAAAACTTCCAATGGTGTTGCCAATAGCTTCATAACAAGCATCCTCCCAAAACTAGAGAGGGAGATTCAACAGTCGAACCCAAACTGGTCTAATATTCAACAGCTTAGTAAGAGGATTGAATGAGTGAGACCAAGGCTTGATGGATGGTGAATGAATACCCCACATCCACCCCCTGTCTAGCACACAGTCCCGCTTCGCAGAGGAGGCAAAGGTAGCTAAGAAGAACCCCCTGGCGCTGGGATAGAGCTCTATCTGCCCATAGACAATAGGCTTCCAAGAGACAGAAACCCAATCATGGAGATCGAGAAGGGAGGGCCACAAGCCATTAAATCTGCAGAAACCCAATCATGGAAAATACAGTTGTTGCAATTATTGCAAGGTCTTTTGCGACGGTTTAGCACGAGCTTCTCTTGCTCTTCACACAAATGATTTGGAGAGGCGCCTCCATCTACTAGTTGTGCAGAATTCTCATGTGTGTGGGTTTTCTTCACCTTCTGCTCTCAGGGCCTCCCCTTTTGTTGGCCGCCCAACTTCGCCTCCAGTTTCAAAGGGTTTGCGCAAATCTTTTGCTCATTTTTTCTCTGGTGTGCCTAGGCGTGAGCCTCCTATTGTGGCCCTTCCGTCCTCTACTCCTCCACTCATGTCTGTTTGGTATGGGTTAGACTCTTGAATCTCCCCCTCCAATTTTGGGAGGAATCTTTCTTTGAGGCCATTGGAAACTCTATTGGTCATTTTTTGAAGGTCAATGATTCCACTTCCTTTATGAGCCATTCCACCTTTGCTCGGATTTTGATGGATATTGATATATTATTTCCTCCTCACAAAGATGTGGCTCTTTTGGATGGGGATCGACCCTAGTCACAACCGCTTGATCATGAGGGCCTGACTTTTAGGTGTCATCGGTGATTCACTACTGGTCACTTGGCTTGAGCTTGCTCTCTCTTGCATCGAAAAGGTGCAACTACTTGGTGGAAGGTTGTGAATGATGATCTCCTAACTGTTTTAGCTTCTACCTCTTATGAGGATGTCTCCTCCCATGATTTTGAGGAACACTCTACTCTTGTTATGGATTTAGCTTGCTTTGAGGTCCCTACTAGTGCCTCTTCTCCTACGTGCGCTTCTCCTACTCCTCCAGCTGCATCCACTCAACCTCAAGGTCCTATTGTGGTTGGCAACTGTTGCTCTCCTAGTTGTTCCCATGTTCCCCCCTCATATGCTAGTGATCTCCCTATTGTTCCCCCTACAGTGGGAGTCTAGTTGATAGTATCGATTGGACTATTGTTCGTAGAAGGCATAAAGGTTCCTCCTCTACCTCTTTTATTTCTTATTCTTGTGACTTATTGGATAAGTTTGTTGTATAGGGTCGAGACCCTTGTTTGTTTCTCTCTAATTTCTTGCCCCGATCAAAAGTATTGCTCATCTTTGTTTGGTTCTTATGTCTCACCTCTGGTGAGATTTGTTATGCTTGCCTCAATGGTTGTTCTAAATTTGTATTGGGTACGGGCCATTCCCGCTTTATCTAATTTTATCACATCTTTTATAAATAAGAGTTTAAACTAAACTTACACACATTTTGATTAGATGACTTATATTCCACAATGTTTTTTTTTTTATATACGTAGGAGGTATCCCTGCGGCCCAGCCCAACGCCCAACAACCTGTGTCTTGGGTACTTGAGGTGACCTGGGGCAAGACTAATCCCCCCATAGTTGCACAAGCACGCCCACTATACAACTGCAATAGTTATTCCACATAATGTTATTGGTCATTTTTCTTGAATTTATTTTAGCTAATCTAGAGCTAGGGGAGAGGACCCAATACCCAAGCATGTTCCAATAGTTGTTATAGCATTTGTTGATTTAAAGTGCAATATTTTTAACAATATTGGACCAATAGTTGTGACTTTAAAGTTGGTAGTGTTTGATGATGACTACCCATAATTGAATGAAATGTATTCCTTAGATCTAAAAAGCAACAAATCATGTGATGCCACATCAACGCACGAATATAACATGATTTTGTGCACAAGCACCAATCTCTTTTTTTTTAGCCTTTTTGGACACCTCGACAAAAAACATGTTGACGTGGCTTGATGGTGTGGCCCTAAAACATTAGTTATAAGCAGGGGACTTGCCAAGTAAGCTGCTGTAAAAAAAATGGGAGTGATTTAAAATTTCCACATAGGATTTTGAGAAGCCAAGGTTAGGGTGCTCAACTACTGGGTCCTCTCCCCTATAATGAGTTCAATGAATCCATGAATATAGGCATCACCCTCAACATTAGAGCTTTAATCTTTTAAACACAAATTTACACTTCTAAGAGCATCACCACTATAAATAATACTAAAAGAGAGATGGCCTTTTTATTAAAATATTTATTACTTGTATGTCCATCATGTGTTTCATGAGTTGATGATAGCTTACTTCTAAGGAATTAATTATATTAATATCCCTTATGTTTGGAGATAAAGAAGCGAAGTGGTTTGTAATCAAGTTGTATTCATAGGATGGATGGTGTTTGTTAGCATAAAAGGATTTGTTGAATATATTTGGATTTTTATAAATAGTCCTTGTCAAGAATGGAATAATTTACTTAATATTAATGGGTAGAGTACATATGGAATGTTAGACTCAAATCTAGGAGAAGAGGAGATTAGGCTTCATGTTTGACGACGAGTATTCTACTCTTTAACAAAAGGGTAGAGTTTAAGATCCTCAATATGTCCAAGTGGTTTTATTAGGGATGAGAGATAATTATAGTGCACGTACACATAATGGGAAAGGTTATACAACTTACATAAAACCAATTAGATTCCACCATGTTAATAAGAGTGATCTCTACATGGGTAAGAAAATTAATGAGACTAAAGGATTACTCTCAATTTTTCAATCTTGCCACTATTAGTGTAATATTATAATATGATATCTTCTTAACATATCAATGTTGTGTTTTTATAGCCATTATTGCATATCTATTTAAAATGGCAAAGGTAAAAGTTGTATAGTAATAACCTCCATAATTGTGATTAGTTTTATTAATAATATTATTTTTTTATAATGGTGAATGTGTTTTGTCAATTATTTGTGAATTGTCTATTAGCATTAAAATCAAGGTTCCCAATCTTTTAGAATTTGAAAAATGTTATTATGAGACTATCCTTTTTCTTAGCTCAAAAGAGTCTCATCCTTGCTTAGTTCATCTTGGTTGGGTTGTGCAAATTTTGGGTTAGTATTTGCTTATTACTAGGACATATGAGCATAAGATCCTTCTTGAGAGTTTCTTCACCTTCATTGGAGCTTCCACAATATTGATGTGCACCTAATTACGAACACATAACTCCCAACAAACTCTTCAACCCTATATATTGATGGCGTATCACTCGAGTATAATGTGCCGATTGGCCCCTCTAACAAATTGTCTATGTTTTCATCCTATGTGGGTATTGTCATATCAGTATATCTCGAACTACACTTTGCTCTACATAGTTATCTACTATTTTGGCTGTATAAACCCTATATTGTTGCTTTGTTCCCTTTTCATTAGTTTTTATTATTTTTTGTTTATTACAGTAGGCTTGGTTTTAAAATTGATATTTTGTTATTTTACAATACGTTTGGTTGAATAAATGGCAGCATCACAAATAACCAATAATGATTAATAAATTATACAGGCATGTCAATCTCATCAAGGTCCCATCAAGGTTCCCACACTAAGAACTAAATAATATTGGTTATACTTCCCAATTCTTACGAGCTTCCCACATTCTTTCAAGATAAGCAAGACGCATTGCAAATACGAACCAGGTTTCAATCACTGAGCTGATACTTCTTTCTACTCAATTGCGGGGGTCATTATCGGAAAAAAAGAAATTTTTAGTTTTCAAACTCAAAAGCACTTCGACACTTCATCCCAAAATTCGTATAACTTCCTTAACAGGCTTTTGCAATTCAAATTGTTTATCAAATTTTCCAAGTAATTCAGTTCTAACATTTGGGTGTTAATCAAATTTCACATCACACGAGTCATATCTTGTCTACGCACCTTCAATAGTAATTCATCCAAACCGATTCTAAATAGTTTTCAACATCTATTGTTATCAAGTCTCATGCACATACGAAACCCAATTTTTGTACCACTCATGCCCCTAAAAGTGCTCGAGCATATCAATAAGTATACTTGCCCGACACGAAAAGACACTAGTCCAATAAGACCAACACAGAGGACAATGCTAACTAGAAAGACACCGGTGAAATAGAACAGTTATTTTATCAACTTTTTGCGTAGTTAATAAACAACAGAACGATGCAACTTTTATTGGTACAGTTGTTATGCCCCTCGGAGTTCAATAATTATTTTATTGTTTAATTTGGAAGTTAATGGATAATGGAATAGTTCAATTGATTTGATTAACCATTTATTACATTTTTATTTCCATTCGAATGAACGGAAAAATGTTAAACTTGTCATTTATTTGGATAAATTGACGATGTTAAAGTCGGTCTTCATGATTTTCATTAGAGTATAATTATCAGCTGTTTTACGCAGGTCAGAGGGGAAAACATATCACTTGCATATTTTTGCTTACAATTTTGTAGTCTTGAATTGATTCGACTCTCCTATACATATGTTTGGTTTCCTGTGAATTGATTTGTGATGGATGCTTTTATAAATGTATTGATGTTTGTAATGCTCTCAAGTGTACCAGTGGTACGTGTTGAGCATATTGAGTTGGACACAAGTCTGGGGGTATTATCAGTATTCATAGTAGACTTGTACCTAGAGTACTCACTTTGACTTGATTTTGGTGAAACTTTTTTAATCATTACAAAAAAAACTCTGCCAGTCAATGGGATGCAAGTAATGTATTGTTTGGTTTGACTCATTATTAGAGTTACTATAAAACGGAAAAAGAACTCTTAGATCACTATCAAATTTACCACTGTGGGTGACAGGAAGTGAAGGAAAAATGATCATGAAGTCTTATGAGCATCGAACTGCATTGTCAAACAATGAAAAGTAAAACTGAGTTCGCAATCTTTCTGGATAATAGAAAGGAGACAATAGGGTTTAGAAGGAAAAACGGTCATGCAGTCTTATGAGCATCAACCTGCAGTATGAAGCAATGAATACCGAGTTTACAATCTTTCTGGACTGTAGAAAGGAACAAGTAGGGTTTAGAACGAAAACTGACCCACATTGTGTAGGTTACCAATTAAAGTGAAAAATCTATGTAACCTAGCTGTTTAAACTTTTATAGGTAACAGAGATTTTATGCATCGAACAAAATAAGGACATTAAATTGGAGTCTCTTGCAGTCTTCAAGAGTTGGAAGTTGCAGTCTTCAAGAGTTGGAAGTAGTAGCCCTATTATAGTTTAAATTGCTAAGGCCCCAAAACATTCTTCTTTCATGAGGCCCGCCAATGCATTTATTTAATTATTTGCATTAAGCAGGTACATTAAAGCATAACTGTTAAAAAAACCTTTGCTGTTTTGTCCTTGTCTTAAATACTTGGCCCCTTTTATATAAGAGGTTAGGATGAAACAAAGACTTCTATACACGATGTATTTTCTGAATGCGTTTATTTTGTTCAAAGAAATTAACACAACATACCTATTAAGTAGACATATAGGGGAGAGGACCCAGTAGTTGAGCATGTTTCAATAGTTGTGATAGTAGTTGTTTATATAATGCACAATAGTTGTGATAGTAGTTGTTTATATAATGCCCAATAGTTGTCACTTGACTACCCATAATTAAACAAAATATATTCCTTTGATCTAAAAAGCAACCAATCATGTGATGCCACATCAGCATTCAACTGCCCATGATGTGAATCCACAAGTATTGGTCTCACTTTTTTTTGGGCCTTTTTGGACACCTTGACAAAAAACATGCTGATGTGGCATCATATTTGATGATGTGGCCCTGAAACGAAAGTTACAAGCAGGGGACTTGCTAAGTAAGCTGCTGTAAAAAATTGGGAGTGATTTGAAATTTCCACGTAGGATAATTAGAAGCACGAAATTAGGGTGCACAACTACTGGGTCCTCTCCCCTAACTATAATTACAAGCTAGATTTGCTTCTGATCTCTTAATAAAATGACTAAATGATTCCCCACTATAAACTCGTCATGAAATAACCTGATAACAATAATTTGTCTGTCTGGAACTATACACTACTATTATCAAAATCTTCATTTCATATTTTTTATGCATAATTTTTTTAAAATATGAATGATTGAACAGTAAGAGACATCCTTGTCAAGATATTAATAAAATAGCAAGCGGACATGCAACAAGCATTCAACCTGAGAAAAGTGTGGCTATGAAAGAGCAACTCAACCTGAGAAACATAAGCATTGCCATGTAAAAGAGGTGCTCAACCTGAGAGACGTAAGTCAGAACATAGTAAAACTGTCGATATGCACATGGTCCTAGTTATATACCGATTCTTAAATACTAGAGTTTATACTTCTGTAATAAAAATTTGTACGCAACAAAAACATCTGTAAAGTCCTTTTACTGCTGTTAGGACATTTGAATCACAGGCAGTACTAGCAAATGTTGCTCATAAATGCACCATAAGTTATATTTCATCTGGCAAAAATAAGGACAGCCAGGTATGAATAAATTGGTGTATTTCTGACAGGATAATAGAAATCTAATTACACTACAATAACTACAGAAGATAATACAAAGGAAAGTCAAACTTTAGTGTCTAGTGACTCACAAATCTTTGACATCGCCTGCCCAATGGTATGCAAGGCTGAGACCAAGTCACGTTGTGCTTTAACCTTCTGCTCCTCAACATTGATCATCCGTTGCACATTCATTGCATGATGGTTTAGATATTTTTCATCCATCTCCATCCTACGTTCAAACATGTTACAATATTTTTCATGACGCTTCATTCGCCCCTCCTCAGCCAGCTTAAGATTTGAGATAAACAACTTATTGTTCTCAGACAATGTTGCTTTGATAGCTGCTGTCTTCGACACTATTTTCCGCTTTTTCTCCAGATACTGCTTGTCCCTATCAGTGGATGTATCACCAGGGCTCTGGAACAATGTATCAGGCAATGAATTCTCCAGAAGTTGTACATTTTTTGCAGGAGTATGGCAGTCTTCAAATACTCCATGATCAGATGCAGATGTGTCGATAATCAAGTCACCAGCATCATTGCCCTTTTGGCCAAAGTGTTTTCCCATTGCTTCATATAATTCCTTGGTATAGTTAGTTGGCAACTTTTTATCCAAGCGTTCCTTAGCGGTCATGTTCCAGTAGCTAACATGGCCAGGTGGAATATTTCTTTCATAATTTCTTATCTTTTTATAGTCTGGTAAAATATGCTTCCACCTGTCCCGACATTGAGTTCCATTACGATCAAGACCATTTTCATGACAATGAGCTGAGATCGTTCTCCATTTCTCCATAGCTGATTTTGGCCTTTTCATTGCAGCACCAATGGAGCTCATATTTTTCTCAAGTAATTTAGCATTCACGAGTATGAGGGTGTCTGAACTTGTCCATCGAACTCTTCCTTTGTGTTCAGAAGAAAGCTTCCTCTTTCCCCGTGGTGTTGTTTCCTCTTCCTCCTGGGCAAATGGCAAACCACAAATTATTTCAGATACAGCTGTTATAGGCTGGTTAGATTGTTGCTCTGTATTAATTACAGCATTTGGATCTTCAGGTCCCATTGATGGGATACAGAGTCCCTCAGAAAAAGATTCAGCCAACATCTTGTCTCCCAAAGGCAAGTCAGCTTCAATGGCATGTTATGCAGCTACTCCGACATGAATCTTGAAAGTCCAGCACATAAAATTGAACAAAGTCAACAAATCCTGCAAGCATGACGGTAGAGTTGCATAAACCATGGTAGAGTCACTCCGCTAATTAACAAATAGCTTTGCATCAGGTACTTAGCTACAAGTCAAGCAACTTTTTTCCGTAAAAATACACAATCACATATCAACTGGGTGACATTTGGAGGAAAAGTTTTCTCGTTTCCAACACATTATGGCGGTTAGGAAAGAGAACGAATTAGAGTTCACCCATGTTACATAACTGTCCTAGCAAAGCTGAAACATCCATATAGATATGCCATTGAATATAATTAACCAACTTGAAGAAGATATAAGCCATACTACTATTACAGACAGAGTTTTATTAAAATAGCATAGGCCAATCACAGAAAAATAGAGATACCACTTAAATTACAGAAAATATACAAGTATACAACAATTCAATGTTAAAATGATAGCTTTAGGATTATAAAGGATTTAAACAAACAGCAGACAAGGAAAAATGTTTGTTATGATCAACAAATAAGTCTCTGATCTAAGTACAAATTTTCCATTTTTCTAAACCTCTACTAGGCCAAAATATGTAAACCTAATTAATACAATTTAAATTTCTAGGACATAGAAATAGCTTTCAAAATTTAATTAGATAAAATGGTCAAAATGAAGTTCCAACAGTCTTGATAAGATAGAATTCAAAGTCCCATCTTAAATTAAAACCATATTTGTAGGGAGATCCGTGAAGGTAGTAACCTTCCTATGGCCAATCAAAAATACTGCAACCTTCTTTCCATATGAATAACGGCATGCCGCCTTATAAGTTCAAATCTTTGAAGCGGCATCATAAAAACCACTCCATTGGAACACAGGTTACTATGATGGTAGAAAGATTCAGTTCAGTTAAGAATCAACATGCTAAACCAATAATTTGCTTACGTTCTACAAAGCCACTAAATCTGGCTGGATATCATCAAATAACACCTAAGCAAAATATAGCCAGGAGTAGCTCCTAAAACTAAAGTCGCTTACATTTCAATAAACTTGAATCCAATAAAAACAAACAATTTATTTGAGGATATCCAGAAAGATAAAACTGATCCATGGCAATCCAGTCAAGCAGGGAAAGCTTTCCCCAAAGTAAATTGAGAAGAAATAACATTCCAGCCACATTTTTATCAATTTGTGTATGTCTACAGAAAAAGAACCAATCTTTCCAGACGGGCATAAAAAATTGAACAAAACTACAGATACTTCTGTTTGATCAGACTTCACAAACACTCCTAAAATCTGGTGCAAAAGATTTCCTTTGCCACAATACGGACAGAACTGTGCATAACAAGGAATAGCTG
This sequence comes from Sequoia sempervirens, assembly GCA_007258455.2. NCBI lineage: Eukaryota > Viridiplantae > Streptophyta > Pinopsida > Cupressales > Cupressaceae > Sequoia > Sequoia sempervirens. The sequence goes on from VDFB02376726.1 coordinate 19,734, forward strand.
TTGATAATTCCAGCTAAGCCCTGTTGTCAAGAAACAAATAAGCATATAAGGCAGATCAGCCTTGTTTGTCAACAGATTCACAAATCTTCAGCATTGCTTGCCCAATAGTATTTAATGCTGAAACTAAGTCACGCTGTGCTTTCACCTTCTGCTCCTCAACATTGATAACTCTTTGCATATTCATCGCATGATGGTTCAGGAACTTTTCATCCATTTCCATTCTCCTTTCAAACATGCTACAATATCTCTCATGGCGTTTCATGCGCCCCTCCTCAGCCATTTTGAGATTAGAAATTAACATCTTATTGTTCTCAATAAGGGTTTCTACAACATCTGATGTATCAAGCACCATTTTAGGCCTCTTTCCTGCATACTGTTGACATCTATCAAAGGAATTTTCACTCACACTCTGAAATGGTGACTCCAGAGATCCATTGTCCTGTGGGGGTGAATTTTTCACAGGAAAATGGCACTCATCAAAAGGTCTATGATCTGATGCAGATGTGTCAATTATCATGTCTGCAGGACTACCACTTTGGTTCTGACCAAAGTAACTTTCTATTGCTTCATAAATTTCCTTGGAATAGTTTGTAGGTAACTTCTTGTCCATACGCTCCTTTGCCATCATGTTCCAAAAGCTTATGTGCCCAGGGGGAGTATTCCTTTCATAATCTCTAATCTTCTTATAGTCTGGTATAATATGTTCCCACCTGTCACGACACTGAGTACCATTGCGACGAAGGCCATTCTTTTGGCACTGTAATGAAATTAATCTCCATTTCTCAAGAGCTGATTTTGTTCTCTTTATTACACCATCAACAGAGTGCACATTCTTCTCCAGTTGTTTTGCATTGATGAGAGTAAGTGTGTCCGAAATTGTCCATCGAACTCTCCCCTTATGTGGAGAAACAAAATTTTGCTGCTTTTCCAGAACATCTTGTGGCATAATCGTACATTGTTCATGACTAGGAGGCAACCTAGATATCACCTCTGCAACAGCTGTTATTGGCAAGTTACATTGATTCTCAATTATTTCATCTTTATCAGTCACACCATTTGCATCTTCAATTGTCATTGGATTGAGACAGAGAGCCTCTGGAAAAGGTTCATCCAACATTTTATCATCCAAGGTAATATTACTTCAATGGTATGTTAAGGAGCTTCTTCAGAAGGAATCTTGTCAACTCGGCACAGACAGGCTCAATGTAATGCCTAAACAATTCCTGCAAGCATAAGGGAAAGTGCCATAAACCACTAAAGTTTTGCTAGACATTGACAAAAACTGTGGCAGCAGAAAACCAGCTAATTGAGAGAAACAAAAACCAATAACAATAGAAAGCTACCGATGTAACATGGATGAGGAAAGGGAAACACTCAACCTGAACTAACCTCTGATAGAAATGAAATTTCTTCTGCTAGACCAATAGAATAGATGGAACAACTATATAATCGCTTTCAAAAGTGTTGGGAGTTATGCAGGTTGAACACTGAAAGAAGACAAAAGTCAACAAAGGATGCTTGGGGCAAAGGAAGCATGTAAAATTTACACTTTTTCAGATGGACCTATTGAAAATTTAATAACTGACTATTAGATAAGAGAACAAAGCGTTCACAAATTAAATAACACACACAGCCTTTGTCAAAACACCGCCAGAAGGAACTAATAAGCTAAGTGCTTTTTAAAAAACAGAAATCCCCTTAAAGAAGAAGAAAACATTGCAAGAATAGAAAAGCATATTTCAAAGCTGGTGTGCATAGCTTGCATATAAAACAAGCAGTAAATACGAAAAAACAAACCCCTGGAGAAAGGACTAGTAGTACTTTTAGCCAGTTCAAAAGGCAACTCGAATCCATGAGTTCAAATAGTTGCTATAAAACATTCCAAAATTAGCAGTAAAAAAATTCAATTAATATTAGTGCCAATGAACCACAAAACATGACTTGAGATGACCACAAACACATTGTCATAGGCACTAAACCATAGCACTTGGAAACATGAAAAATCTAGGCAATTAATAAAGATTTTCCAACCAATTGCTTAACAGGTCCTCCCTAGCACCTGATGAAACTAAATGGAAAAGCTACTTGAACATAAATATTGAAATTGTATATCCGTGGCAGAGTCACAACTCTATTTAGACCATGGATTTGTTGGAAAAGATGGCAACCATCAAATTATAAGAATCTACAAGGAGAAGATTTGTATCAACCCATTTGAGAGAAAACCATTTTAAAAGAGGCTGCACAGATGAAGGAACCAAACCATATGTATATGTTGGAAACTATCACAGATCATGCACGTGTCAGTGAGTATGTTTCTATCATGCCGTATTTGGAGAATTAATCCTTTGAAGGATAAGATAAGAGTAAATACTTAAAACACAAACAATTTTGAACAAATGAAATAGCAATACTTATTATAATGCAAATGATACTATCTAAACTCATTTCTGTTGAACGCTATTTCAGTTGTCTCTACAATCAAGATGTTTCAGTGCAACTAATATCATAAGGTGATGTATTCAGCAGTTTTGAGATGCAATGGGATACAAAAAGACTCTCAAGCAGGAAAATCTACTATTGCTTTATGGAATGAATAGTGAGCTTTACAATATCAACTCAGATTTCTGAAAATACATATATACACAGCTATAATACAAATTACTATATAACAATAATCTCAAGTAAAATAAAATGATATGCTAGCATATTTGAAAATTCCCTTATTAACCTCCATAAACTGAGGATATAGATAAGTCAATTATAAACTATAATTTCTGATATTCTGACCCAAAAATACAAGGCAGTGTGTTCTCTTTGAGGTGAGGAGATGTCTCTTTGTGCCTTGCCTGAAAATTGTACATGAAAGCCATGAAAATAAGTTGTGTTGAGTCTGATAGTGTTTAAAGGATTGTGTTTTGTCACATAATTAAAATGTTTGAGAAAATGCTAGCATAAAGTCATTGGGGGCAGGTAAAGGAAAAAATATGGAAGCAGAGAGTGTAGAGAGGGATGAGGCCAAATACATGCAAGTAATATGTGCACTATGAAAAAAAGACAAGAAACAATGAGGGTAAGAAGGCAGAGGGAATGTGGTATAATAAAAAATTGGCTGAGGAATTTATTCTGTGAGAGATGAATTGAGAAGTGAATGTGTAATAGTGGCAAAGGATTGTACAATGATGGGAGGGGTTAAATTCCAGTTTCACTAGTTGATCTTGCTAGGATCATCTTCTATAAAAATGATTTAAATATCAGCATGAGCATGTTCATTGGGTGATTTCTCTTAAAACACTGTTGGTTGGATTTGTACCACAGGTATCCATTTGCCCAATCATATTGCAGATAGTTTTACCTTTCTGTTTGCTGTTTTTCCCTCTTGCAGATGTTCTCAAAGTGTGCCATTGAGGTAAATTGAGCTGGATTCTTGAGTTGTTCCCTTTGGGATCCATAGTAGGGGTTATGATGACATTCAACATCTCTTGAATATCCTTCATTTCTTTTATTTCCTATTTTTCAAGACTGGATTAATCTATCCATCACCAATTTGCCATGTCATATGATGTTGCAAAATACAAGAGACTTTTTTAATGTACTTTGCATTTGCAGAAATTTGGGGTTTCCAAGCTAGAATGTAAGTAATAAAATAGGTGATATAAATATCTATAAATATGTCTTCTCATGGGGTTTTCCTATGGTTGACCCTCCATGGATAAATATTAACAGTTGATAATATGCAGAAAAAAATTAGTTACCAAATTGCCCTGAAACCCCAACAGTTCTGGGTATAAAACGTTCCACAATCAGAATTGGAGCCAATTCATCTGCAGATTCGGGCAGGGCACAATATTTTTAAGCCAGCATCATTGGAATTGTACCCATCTGATTCCAAGTGAACTGGGGCAATTCCAGGGCTGGAATTACATGTTTAGCTGAGATCCATTCTCTTGAAAGAAAGATTCTGTCCATTTTTTCAGCAATATACCCCTTACCGTAACTTCTAGTAGTCCAGCTGAACATGCCTTAAGTTATATCAATGTCCGCAATCTGTGTTCCTGTGAGAAGTTGTATTAGACTTTAGTACATTAACATTGTATCGATTAAAACCCAATCAACCATTCTTTTGTGATGGATTTGATGGTGTTGAAATCACCAATGAGGATGAGCTGATTTAAGGCTTTATACTGGAACCAAGTGGCAAGTTGACTTTCAATGTACATTGGGCACACTGCATATGCTTTGAAACTAATTTAGAAAAATGTGACACCATACCCCATTGAAAAGATTGGTGAGAAACCAAGAAGTACCTGGAAGGATCCAAGGGACTGTAGATTGAATAGCATGCCAAAACCATTGCTACTTCTTGCCCCAGATCCCTGAATGCTTTATCTTCCTTTTGCGACACAGCTCTCATGGTTTCTTGAACAAGTAAATCATCTTTTATCCTCTTGCTTTTCTCTCAGAAATAAGTTCTTATTTGGGACACTCATGACCTTTGCATTTCATGAAAGGTTCCACATGATGAGCTTGTCCAATGTCATTCATACCTATTACCTATGCATTCTTTGTCTCCCATTTCTGATTATTGTTTGAAGAAAGTGAAGGTGTTGTGATAGGTTATAGGAAGAGGAGCTGAGCTCCAACAATTGTTTCCTTTCCCTAATCCTTTCTTTAGATGTGCATGCATTTGCATTATACAGGGTTGTAATCAGATAGTTTTACCTTTCTGTTTGCCGTTTTTCCCTCTAGCAGATGTTTTTAAATTGTCTGCCATTGAGGTAAATTGAGCTGGATTCTTGAGTTGTTCCCTTTGGGATTTCTAGCTTAGGTAATCAGGGGCCTTTTCTTGATCTTTGGGATTCATGGTAGGTGTTATGATGACATTCAACATCTCTTGAATATCCTTCATTTCTTTTATTTCCTATTTTTCAAGAGCCCCAAACAGTTAAAACTTTCAAAAGATTTAGGGCAAAGAAGCTTTGAGTTTCCTTTTACAAATATGTTGAAATCGTCTTCTTCCTTTATTCCTTTTCACATCTTGTCACAAGCTACAAAGTTTGTGCTAGACTGTAAAACCATCACATCGGGTCCCACTATTATATTGTTGTTGTGGTATACCATTTGCTTATGTATAACTCACATGTGTAAATGTGTAGCTTGCACCTTGTATGTATTAGTGTAGTATTGGGCTCATTTTCTATGTATGGCATATGTTTGGTATTTTGCTTCAGACTTTGGGCCCACATGACTGGATTGTGTTAGTTTAGGAGCATGTGCACATTTCATGAAGTATGGAGTGATTGACTTATCCAATGAATTGTCCGATCCAAGACTTTTGTCATCATTTATCATCCTTAGGATTGTGAGGAGTAATATGGGATTGACTTGGGTCTGAATTAGTAACTTCGAGTAATATTACTTATTGTTTTGGATTCATTGGAAAGCTTCAATATTTGGCAATCAACAGTGTTTGAGTAGGTTCTCGATGTAACATTCCAACCTATTCAAGGAAATATTGTCTATGTTCTGTGGTGTTTCCAGGAAAGGGATGTCGGATGGCAGGGGAGACGTTTGACAGACAGCAGTCCAAGGGCCAGTTTTTTGGGACAGCAATATTATAGTTAGAGAGAAAGAGAGAGAGGGAGAGAGACTCAAATTTCTTCAAGTTAACGGACAACAGTATAACAGCAGCAATATAACATGACACTGTTAAAATTTTGTTGGATGATGTCTGCAAAAGCCTGCATGCCAACCACATTCCAAAAAGATATTGTTTGTCTGCACTTCGCACACAATACCACACTGTTCCAAACCATGGCCACTGCACCTTTAATCTCCTTTGCAGCTGACAATTATAACTGACTTTAAATACTATATCAAAAAAATTTAAGTTTGTGACTTTTTTGATCAATGAAATTAGAAATCCAAATTATTTCTGTTAGCATTAACTGTTATATAACTTATAACATTAGCTATGAATCTGAATTATGATATATTTATAGATTTTGCAGCTGTCACTGCTATCATGATTAATTTTGTTGCTGCTATACAGCTATTGTGATATATTTATTGCTTCTGTTATAATGCTGTCATGACATATTTAACAGTCATTTTTTTATGTTATGAATGATTTTCTTTTTTAAAGATTATAAAATATTGCCTTGCTGTTGGGGACATATGGCTGTCCCTGGGACAATTGGGGGACATTGGGGATGGCCAAATGTACCCACAGTGTTTCCTATTTCTGCAAAACATTTCAGAAACATTTCAAATATTTGAAGATTTTTGAAGATTTTTGGAGGCAGCTAGGGGAAACCCCTGCCATCCCCCTGTACCCAAAACACCATTGGGGAAGGGAATGGGAGTTTGAGGGACAGGGATGTATGCCCATGGAACAGAGGTATTACTTTGTGGGGAAAGATGTTGCTGGGGGGCAGGGCAGGTAGGCAGGGTTGAGACTACCACATTATATTTCCTTTGCGAAAAAAAAATGGGCAACACGTATCTCATATGTAGATGGGAGATGGCTTTTATTCCTTGATGAAAAATTGGGATGTGTATCCCATTTTCTGAGTGGAAAGTGAATGTATGCTTCTACTTTGAAGGGATCCCAATACATGGTAATGTTCAGAGCAATAGTACTGTTTGTTTCTGTGTTAGTGAACAGAAGGGCATTTCGTAGCGGCACTGCATGCAATTTTCATTGTGAGTTCAGTTGCTTTTTTCATATTGCTTATCTCTTGTTGTATTGAAGATTCATTCAGTTGCAAGAAACGCTCAGTATCTCAGCTGCTGTCATTAGGCGAATGCTTAAGTTTCTCTTCTTGAAGATTCAGCTTGTTAATGCCATCTTCATTGATGTAAAATTCAGATGTTATCCCATTTTCTGAGTGGAAAGTGAATGTATGCTTCTAGTTTGATGGGGTCCCAATACTTGATCATGTCCAGAGTAATAGTGTTATTCATCTCTTTCTAAGTGCACAAAGGGGCTTTGATAATTTTCATCATTAGTTCAGTTGTTTTTCAATATTGTTTATCTCTTGTTGTACTGAAGACTCATCCAGTTGCAGGAAATGCTCAGTACATCAGGCGCTGTCTTAAAGCAACTGCTAAAGTTTCTCTTCTTGGGGATTCGACTTGTTAATGCCATCTTCCTTTGGCCCTCCACCAAGCATGTTTCAAAGGGGAATTTGAGTATATAATCCATGTTATAAAAGCTCTTTGAGCTACCACTTATATGGTATGCATAGGTATAACTTGCATTTAAATGTATAGCTTACAATTTATATGTGCTTGTATCAGTGCCTTAACAGGTCAGCCTACCCTTATGTAACTTCTTAAAGGTAATGCCTCCCACTTTATCAGTTGATTCCCAATCCACTTTTGGTGTCATTTCATATTCTACAGTGATTCTTATTTGGTTTACCTTTGAATTTCCACTGATTGTGGTATACCATTACATTATGTGTACTTGAATTTAAATGTGTAGCTCACACCTTGTATGACATACGTGTTTGGATTAGTGCCTCAACAGATCAACCTACCCTTCTGTAACATGCATTTAAATGTGTGCTTCTGAGCCTGTACATGTTTGGATTAGTGCTTTACCAGATCAACCTACCCTTATGTACTTGTTCTATGGTGTCTCTTCACACCACATCATATCTAAGTGTTCATTCTTATACTTGGGGGGTTTATTACTTGTTCAAGTGTGGGCAGTTCAAGTATGGACCTTTGTCATTTTAATCTCACAGTTGGTGTATATTGATTATGTCTATTTTCATTAACTCTGTGCCCTTGCATTGCTTGTGGCTGCAGGTTGCTTGGACCATCCTTTTGTACCTCTTGTTCCCTTTTTGACTGAGTAGGACATACCCTGGCCATGTATTCATATTCATGACAGATTTTACAGCAAAAATAAACTTTCCATAATCTATGTATTATTCCCTCTTATTCCTCTCATTTGCAAAAGTATCTGACCGTGTAAAGGCTTCTCTAGGTATATGTTTACACACATAGATGCATAGTTGAGCACCCTCAGGTGTTTCATGAACTCAGATGTTTTGATGTATTCTCCAAAGGTATTCCCAAATATGCATAAAAACGATTCTTATAATACTCACTTTAGATAAGTGAGAAATAGACCCATACTAAAATTGTGCTTGGAAAATTATATGTGGGAGTGAAGACTGGGAGACCAAGGCTTTATAAACAATCCTAATACTTTCCAAAGCTCTCCTCCGAACACTTGATCCTTCTCATGCTTATATGGGAAGAAATACATAAAATATCCTTCAGGCTTCATCGTGATATCTATTGAGCTAGAGGGTAGTCAAATCCCTTCCCTTCAACCTAGGTTTTGAATGACTTGGGTCCTGTTGATGTGTTTTTCGTGACCACACCAACGCAGAATAAAGTTGCCAACGACTACCCTATTCTCTCTTGATCAAAGTATCCAGCACGCTAAGATTGCGAGAGAGTTCGTGCGTTCAACTCCAAGGTTCCTTTAGTGCGAATAGTCTCAGTTGGCTCGATGTGATTTGCTGGTATTTCAAAGGGACTTACGGAATTGTTCGGCGGCGGAGAAAGGAATTCAAATGCTCAAAAGGTTTGTCTATAAAGTTCTTGTTTCAGAAGGTACTGAATGTAAATAGTGTTGGGTTAAAAAGGCCCTAATCTACTCTAAGGCGTGGGACATGGCGATCAATTCTCACAAGCTTCAACCAGGCTCTGCTTTGCCTCGCTTCGGACAGCCTCCACAGAACCGGTGCAATCTTCAGAGGAGTAGCTCAAGGTGCTCAGAGTGCAATGTAACGATCGGAAAAAAAAAATGCTGAGAAAACGCCCCAAATCTGACACTTACTAAAAATAGTAAGTTGTCGGAATTCACTGAAATTTTGTTGGGGACCTGCTAGAAGCATGCTGACAACAACGTCAAGGTTAGACTTCAACTTATTCACTCCATTTGACCTCAAACCGACCAAAAAGTGCAAACCCTAATTCTATGGACTTGGCCGAAATTTTACGTTTAAGTTCACAGGCGGGCACATCCCCGGAAAGGAAAACAGCAGAAAAGGGGCAGAAAGAAAGAGAGACACAACAGGAAAACTAACTAAAATCAAGCCAAAAGTTTGAAGCGAAGCAAAAATTAGGGGGTCCCCATTTGTAATGGGGCGATGTGTGAAAAAGGTCACAACAGGTCCAGGGAAAGCTCCAATGAACCTGCACATAAAAGCCTCTTATATGAACAGTCATAGCCTATTTTACAAATCTTTGATAGCAGAAGTGTTAGAATAAATTATATTCTTATATTTATTTAATGGTCAATGTTGTTAGTCTTTTTTGTTGTTACTGTTTCTACAGTAACTTGCAGTTAGGTAGATACTTTTAATATCTACAGTGCTTTATGCACTCTATAAATTGTAACCTCTTTTTATGTTAATACAAGAAGTTTTTTACCATTTCATGGTATCAGAGCCTAAAAACAAACCCTAAAAAAATTCGTGGCTTCTGTAATTCGAATTTTTTTCTGTTAGGGTTTCTGAAAACGCCTGTGTGCCCTAGCTGCGTCGGCTGTGTGTCTTCTTTGTGGCTCTTGTCTTCTTCTTTGGACGAATTTTTCTGCTCAGCAACAGAAACGCGTCATTTTTCTGGGCTTTTTTGTCTTCTTTTGGCCGCGTCTTCTTTCTCTACCTGTGAAAAAACTGCCGAGAAAAACCGTTTTATCGCTGGTGTACGTTTTTTTTTAAATCTTGGCGCGTTCAGTTTCACGAGAGCGTGATTTTTCGTCCTCATTTTGGCCGTTTTCGTCGGTTCGGCTATGTTTTTACAGATTTTGTGGCAGTTCTGGTGTTCCCTCCTAATTAAGCCTGGGGCTGACATATTTTGCTAAAATTTAGGTGCAGATTAGAGCTCTTTTTACGCATTTTTCACGGTTTTATGCGTGACTGGGGTTTGCGATTGCTTCACCTGGGGTTTGACCGGTCTTAGAGGTCGAGAAATTTTTCTGATTGCAGATTCCTTTTGGGTTTTACGAGATCTCAACTGGGTCGTCGTCCATTTTTTCTGGGTACCTCGTTTTCTGTGCATCGAAATTTGTGCCTTAGTGAAGTCGAATTTTTTTTTCTGATCGCAGATTCCTTTTGGGTTTTGCGAGATCTCAACTGGGTTGTCACTAGATTTTTCTGGGTACCTCGTTTTCCGTGCCTCGAAATCCGTGTTGTCAAAATTTTCTGGGTATTCTTCCATCCTTTTGGGTTTTTATTTATCTCTTCTGGGTTTTCAGTAAAACCTCAAAATCCGTGTTCGGGTTTCTGTATTTCTGTTTTCTTTGCATTATCTTGCCTTCACCAATTTGACCGCGAGGTACGTGATGGCATCTCTCACGAACATAATGCTCGAAAGCAGCCAGAAGTTCAACGGGAAGAATTACAACACCTGGAAGCAGCGTATGTTGACGATCTTTGAATATCGTTGTCTCGATCAGGTCGTCTTGGGGCACTCACCTCGACCCACTGTAGCTGGAAAAGATCAGGATAAATGGGATGAACGCAATCGGGAAGCCATCATGCTCATCAAGCTTTCCATCACTGACGATCAACTGCCACAAGTACCGTCAGGCAAAACAGCTGCTGAGGTATGGACAACTTTGAAGGATCTTCATGAAACGTCAGATAAAAGTCGTGCATTTTTTCTTAAGAACATGCTTTTTTCCATAATGATGGACGAGAAGCACACTACTCTTCAAGAGCATCTGACAAAGATCAAAGAGATTCGAGACCAGCTGGAAGCCATTGGACTAAAGATGGAGGAAGAGGACATGGTCGTCATTACTCTTAAGAGTTTGCCAAAATCTTACGAGCATTTCATTGAGACGCTCAATATTACTTCAACAAATGTTGAATTGAAGTTTCCAGACTTGTGTAACAAGCTTCTACAACAGGATCGTTGGAGACAGCAGTTTGGAAGCAGTGCCAGTTCGTCCTCCACAGAACAGGCGTTCTCAGCCAAATCTTCTGCTAAGAACAAAGGGAAGCCTCAATCTTCTCAGCCAAAAGGCTCTGGTTCTTCACAGGACAGCAAGAAGAAGAAGAACGTTCAGTGCAATTATTGCCACAAATACGGTCACATTAAGGCTGATTGTCGCACTCGGATGGCTTCTGAACAAAAGAAGCAGGGAGGATCTCAACAAAAGGCACATGTCGCTGAGCACACTGAGCAGAAAGAGTCTGCATTCTATGCATTTATGGCCAAGAGAACTGCAGATCCGGTACATTCTTCTGCCTGGTATATCGATTCCGGGGCTTCGCGGCATTTTACTCATTGTCGGGATTGGTTCACAAAGTTCGAACCCTTCTCAGATTTTGTCATTTTCGGAGGAGGTGAAGAGTACACAGTCGCTGGTAAGGGCACTGTCCAGATTCACTCAGGGGGAAGAAATCTACTCTTTCTCAATGTCTACTATGTTCCCGGCATGGAACATAATCTCCTCTCCGTCAGTCAGATCATGCGGCATTCTCCCCAGTTGGATGTTGTTTTCAGCTCGTCCACCTGCAGCATCGTTGACAGGGAGACTCGTACTACAATTGCTATGGGACTTGAGGATCACGGTCTGTACAAACTTGTTGATTCTGGTGATTCTCAAGAGCACGCTCTCGCAGCCCGAAGTACAACCATCAGCAAACTTTGGCATCAGCGTTATGGGCACTTGAATGTCCACTACCTCTCTCAGTTATCTCGGGAGGGTCTTGTTGCTGGTCTACCTGAGATCCAAACTACAAATCATGGAGTTTGTGGAGCTTGTCAAGCTGGCAAGCAGCATCGGACACCGTTCTCGGATGGTGATTCTTGGCGAGCCTCCAAGGTACTTCAACTGGTTCACGCTGATGTATGTGGGCCAATGAATACTCCTTCTGTTACTGGGTCCAGGTACTTTTTATTGTTTGTTGATGATTTCAGTCGGAAAATGTGGGTGTATTTTTTGAAACATAAATCAGATGTGTTCAATACATTGGGAGATAATGGGGAGTTTTGTTGACTGACTTCTCTTCTTTTTGTACTACCTGCGGCATTAAAGTAACACCACACCCTACCCCTCGGTGAGGAGATGGTGTGCGTCGAGCGTGGAATCATACTATTAAAATATGGATTACATTAGAATCTGTGCCTAAGAAATCTTTGAAGTGCGGTCTACCTCCTGAATCGGTCACCTACACAAGTAGTTAAGAAGATGACTCCTGAAGAAACCTTTTTAGGATGTAAGCCTAAGGTGGGCCATCTAAAAGTCTTTGGTTCTATAGCTCATGTATGGATTCCAGAAGCCAAGCGTGCCAAGTTGGACTCCAAGAGCAGGACACTTATGTTTTGCGGCTACGGCTGACAATCACAAACCTACGGAGTTGGTTGATGTGAGCGAGTTGTCTCATATTACGTCGTGATATTTGTGATTGGTAGGAACTTCTTGGTCCCTTTGTTTCTACAACAAGTCCTGCGGATCAACCTACGAAGGTTCCTGATAAGGGTGTTCGTCTTCCTCTTGGTTCCCATGATGGGAGGGCTTCAGAGCATTCTGACTCTGAAGATGAGGAGTCTACTTGTCCTGAGCTTGCACCACCTAACTTTTCTCAGGACTCACATCCAGATGACCTTGTTCCAGACATCCCAGGCGATGCTGTTACTCCTATTCCAGATGTTGGCACTTCTACTCGTCGGCCGAAGTGGTGGGCCAAGACAATCGGCGATCTTCATGATGATGAACTCATTGAGGGTCGATCAACTCGTAGCAAGAGCAAGCAGCAGTCCACAGTCAACTTCGCTCTTATGGCCAACATCCATAGCATCTACGAGCCTCATACATATACAAAAGCTAAAGGAATTCCAGAGTGGGAACAGGCTATGCAGACAGAATATCATAGTCTTCTGAAAAATCACACCTGGGTCCTTTCTGATCTTCCTCCTGGGAAGAAACCTATCAGTTGCAAATGGGTTTACAAGGTCAAGTATCATGCTGATGGTACTCTGGATAAATACAAGGCACGATTAGTTGCTCGGGGATTCACACAGCGGGAGGGCATTGACTACGAGGAGACTTTTGCTCCTACTGCCAAGATGAGCACCATTCGTCTTCTTCTCGCTATTGCAGCCCAATTTGGTTGGACAGTTCATCAGATGGACGTCAAGAGTGCCTTCCTCAACGGTGATTTGCAGGAAGAAGTCTACATGACACAGCCTCCTGGTTTCAAGGTTGCCGGCAAAGAACATCAGGTGTGTAGACTCGTGAAAGCGCTCTATGGACTGAAATAGGCTCCCCGTGCATGGTATTTCAAGATTGATCAGTACTTGGTTGATCATGGTTTTCAGCGTAGCCCTTCTGACAGTAATCTGTATGTCAAACACTCTGGTGATGATATTCTCTTTCTTGTTGTCTATGTTGACGATTTGATCATTACTGGCAGTTCAACACATTTGATTGCAACAATCAAACAAGCCTTGTGTCAGACTTTTGACATGACAGATCTGGGGCTTCTCCATTATTGTTTGGGTATTGAAGTTTGGCAAACCAATGGTAGCATCTTCATCTCTCAGTCAAAATATGCCAGAAGTTTGCTTGACAAATTCCGGATGCAGGACTGCAAACCTGCCCCCACACCCATGGAGAAGGGGCTAAAGTTATCAGCCAACTCTGATTCACCTCCAGTCGATGAAACGACATTCAGGCAACTAGTGGGCAGTCTCATCTATCTCACTGCCACTAGACCAGACATCAGTTTTGCCGTGAGCTACATCTCTCGCTTCATGACAACTCCTAAAGTTGATCATTGGATTGCAGCAAAGCGAGTGCTGAGATATGTTAAGGGCACTTCCGACTATGGCATTCTATATGGTAGAAGCAAAGATCCAAAGCTGATTGGTTACACAGACTCAGATTGGGCAGGTTCAGTGGATGACAGAAAATCTACTTCTGGGTATGTCTTCAGTTTGGGTACAGGTGCTGTAACATGGACCAGCAAGAAGCAACAGGCAGTGGCTCTTTCCTCGACGTATGAATATCGAGGAACTGTTAAAGCAATGTGAGGCAGTTTTTCAGAGGATGCTTTCTGACATGCACATGTCACAAGCAGGACCTTCTCCCTTGTACACTGATAACCAAGGGGTGCTCAAACTGGCCAAAAATCCCGTCTTCCATGAACGTACCAAGCATGTTGAGCTTCATTGTCACTACATTCGCCAGCTGGTAGAAGACGGATCAGTTCAGCTGCAGTATGTTCCGACGGCGGATCAGACTGCAGACATTCTCACCAAGTCTCTGAGCCCGGATAAATTTGTAAAATTCAGGGGGCAACTTGGTGTTGTTGACGGATTGACCATTAAGGGAGGGTGTTAGAATAAATTATATTCTTATATTTATTTAATGGTCAATGTTGTTAGTCTTTTTTGTTGTTACTGTTTCTACAGTAACTTGCAGTTAGGTAGATACTTTTAATATCTAGAGTGCTTTATGCACTCTATAAATTGTAACCTCTTTTTATGTTAATACAAGAAGTTTTTTACCATTTCAAGAAGTAGTCCTTGTAGAGTCATCCATCTTAAGGCATCAACCATTTTATTTCTTTGCTGGAAAAGTTGATTGGAAAATGGTTCCTTGCATGAGTTCAATAACTGGAAGCCCTTTCTGCAAACCTTGTTTTTTCAGTTTTATATTACATTTCTAAATTTGGACCTCACTGTGATGGGAGAAGACGGAAAAAGGAAGAGGCCATAGCCTCCTCTTTGAGGAATTGGTTTTGGGACGCCCAACCTTAATTTGGTGTAAACAGCTCCATCCAGGTTTAGGTGGGGGTTTTGGTTGCTGGTGGAGAGGAGGGGAACATGGCACAGTGGTAGGTGGGATTCTTTAGCTGATGGGCATTCCTAAAGGAATTGGCTCAAAGCTATGTTCCACAATGTTTCCAGCAGGGGGGTGGCAGGGGACAGCAGATTTTCATATATATAGTAAAAATTTAAATATGTAAATATATTATAAAAAGTGAAATTCAGTCAAAATCTTTACAATTTTTTCTACACGACATCAAAATTTAAGTTTAGCTTTAGAGTCTAGATGTTCATAATTCAATAACTTGTACAATGATCAAAAAAAAAGTTGTAAGTATGATCAACGGATAATTCATTCAAGCATAGCAGCAAAAAGTAGCAATACAAATATAAACTATTATAATATTTGATTTCAATGTTTCATTGTTCAATATCAAAATGAAGGTGCCAAAATGCACAAATATGCCTCTTCTGGGCTATCAATATCAAAAGAGGCATCTGATCATTTTATAGAGGTCATTGTGGGAGTAACAGCAAGATCTCAACTTATTTGCAGTCTTTCTAAATATGAGGAAGGGGTGGTTTTGAAGGGCTTCAGCAGATTTTGAAAGGTAGTGATCAAAAGTCAGGTCAAAAGTACCACAGAATGTAAAAGCCCCCTGGTTCTTAGTCACACACCCAGCAACAGGGGAGGTAAAACAGAATTTTCAAAGTCAAAAACAGACACAGTAACAAGGGAAATAAACAAAAAAAAAATTATGTTGGAGAAAGTCAAAAAATGCATCCCTGTACATGGTAGTATGCTTAACAAAGGCTGACAGGATCTTGAAAACAAAAAAATGTGCCTAACATACTGTCATGCACCTAAAGCAGGTCTGACTAGGGTTTTCATCACTCAAAATTGCATTTGCACGTTCAGGTATGAAACTAAAGAAGGTACAGATGGTTACCAAGTTTTTGACACCAGAGGAAAAACCATGCCTGTATTATTATGTGCTGGGAAATTCCATTCGCTAATCCAATTGTTTAACATCAAACTATGATACCAATTTGTGAGATACATGGCTTAGAATACTACAATATAGAAACCTGAAATTAAGTGTTCTTAATCTTGGAATTATCATGAAGAGATTTAATGCTTTTAAATCAGCAAACATCATTATTCCAACACATAACAGAGGATTTATGTGGAAGAACCCTTGTGGGAAAAACTCCACCGAGAAGAGAGGCCAAGTATGTATTAACTTTGAAAAACAAGATTACATAACAATCTTACTTTCATTCTCCTCTTTGCCTCTAATCTAGCAATACCCATGTACCTATGAAAAATATCAACACATCCAACTCTATATCCTGTTCCTGCAACCTGTTTTTTCTCATTCCTCTCTTAATAGTAATCTGTTTACAACTATCCAAGGCACCAATTTATAGAGCCAAAACCAAAGATGGTGCCCAATATGCATCTTTCCATTTCCAAGGTTTCGATTGCCTCCCAGAGTGTGAAAAGGTCATCACAAATGCATCCCTAAAATCTTTGTTCTCACTCTCCCAAGCACCCAACCTAGGGAATTGCAAAATACACAAGTTCAGAACTCAACAGTCATCCACTCTTTCCCAAGTGCTCCACTTGTAGATTGAGCTTTAAATAATTAGTTTTGTCTTCACAAGACATCTTGACCACTGCCGATGGATCCCTCCTTATGAATGTATTACAAACAATTGGTGGGACTAAACATTAAAAATTAATTTCCAAAGTAAACACCCTAAGTACCTAGAGACACTTTCCATGGATGTTGGAATCATGTGAAATGAAATAGGATTTACAAGGAAGATGGCACCTAAATCTTAACACTATGCACATGCCCTAGGGAATCAAAGACATTTTCGAACATTAAAAAAGTCTCAAAAAGAGGGAAAACTTTCTAAAGACGAGCAAGTTAGCTTTGCACCACCTTAGAGGACCAGAGTAGAGTCTCCAAAGAGAGGAAAATAGCTCCATTGAGAAGGAGGTAGCATCACCACTCAATGACAACAAGAAAGAATACAAGGTTAACTCCAAAAGAGAATAGTCTTCTCATTAAGATAATGCATCAAAGAAGAGTCTTTGAACAAAAGAAACCAACCAAGGAGATGTCACTGGACCACCATCACTCCATCAAACTTATCCAATCAAGCATAAAGGCAGCCCATGCAAAAGAGAAGGATACCATTGTTTGTTTATATTGAAAAGGGACCATGTAACAAATGAATGTTGGCAATCTACCAATGTTTGTTTTCTGAAATCAATAACCATGTTGTGGCCATGTGTTGGCAAAGGCAATAAATCACCAAGAAACTCAAGTATTTCCAAAATAAAGCGGGTAGCTCACACCACCCTCAAGCCTAAGGGGAGAAAGTAAAGGAAAAGAAAAAGCAAGTTGTAAGGACCACTGTTCAAGTCATCAAGAAGAGAAAGGCAAGAAGAAGAAGTTGACAAGAATTATTACACTCACTGCACCATCGGTGGGCTTTGGCATGCAAAAATTGTTAAATACTTCATCCTCAAC
Source organism: Sequoia sempervirens (assembly GCA_007258455.2). Classification (NCBI taxonomy): domain Eukaryota; kingdom Viridiplantae; phylum Streptophyta; class Pinopsida; order Cupressales; family Cupressaceae; genus Sequoia; species Sequoia sempervirens. Next base: position 37,091 of record VDFB02376726.1, read on the forward strand.
TTCACCTAAGAAAATTGCAATAGCAATCTATGACAGAAGAGGCATCTCAAAACTAGTAGGAAGAAGTTCAAGCAGCTACAAGCCAAGCAGTAGCAATAGGAGCATCAAAGGTTTGTCAAGAAGAGTCCATCAAGAGGGAGCATCTCATAGAGATTTTGTTGTCACCATTGCACGTGGGTAATGCTACCAAATCATTTTTGCTAAGTTGCCGGTTCTAGTACGCGATCGGGCACGGGTACGAGATACGAGTACACCGGTACAGCAATTTTTTTTCCTGAAATACGGTACGTTTGGGTACAGCCATATATATATATATATGCAAAAAAATTATAAATATACAAAAGATTAATGCCCTCTATGACAAGAAGACCAGACATACAATCCATTGAAATTACTAACCACTCCTATTGAGAAACCTGCAATGGCTACATTACAGAGTTCTTTTAAATTCTTAGACAAGTATTGCATTCAGAGACTTTATTTTGTATATCTTTTCTCATACCTTTCCAATGAAATGATTGGCAAACACTGTAAACTTTATAAAAAACAAACACTCATCATCTTTGACATACTTTACTTGAATATATTTGATACAACATGGGGCAATAATCAGAATTGCACAGGCTAACCCTTTCTCATATCTATGAGATAACCCAATATTATCCGTGCTCTTTCTATACAAAATTTCAGAATCAAATGTTCACATTTTCTTCTATTTTTGTTGTTTGATTGACAATTCTTTTTTAGTTCAAGGAGATATTCAATACTGTCATTAACAGTTTTGACTAGGAATTTGCTTCCAAACAAATATTGTATCTATTTTGCAAGAAGATGTATAACAGATCACAGCTAAAACAGATCACAAATGTATATATATATTTTTAAACCAGTATTGATTTGAAACGTATAACCCTGGGAGCGCCCTAGGAGTGCCTGGGAGCACCCAAGAAGGACCCACAGAGAACCCTGGGCTGCCTGGGCGCTCCCAGGCGCTCCCCAGGCCGCTCCCGTACCTAAACACTCCCGGAGCGGGCACAGGGTCCTTTTTTGAAGAACCCGGTAACATAGCACTTTTGGAATCTTGGGTAGAGTATTTTCAAAATTAAGATGTTAATTTGATCATTCACCTGAATAAGCAGTTTCACACTCAGTAGCACTCAAGAAGCACCTTCAAACTTGCTTGATGGCTCCACTTGTTCATGAAAAGAAATAAGGAACTAACTGCAATTTCAAAAGACGGGACCCATTTACTCTTTAAGGGTGAGTATATGGCAACAATCAAGTCCACTTGGAAAGAACACACAGGGGCAACATAAGATATCAACAAGTTGGATCATTTTCAGATTCTTGTGTCCAAACGTAATTGCATAATTATTCTCACCAATTGTTATATCATACACAACAAAAAAGGTAGAAGCGGGACATTCCAAAATTCATCAAGCATTCCAAGAATAATCAGAAAAAAAGTCATGCAGAGCAGATACAAAAGTGAAAGTTGATGAGGAACAACCAACCGCCACCAGAATTATCAAAGCAGAAAATACAGTTCTGTGAGAACTGCAGAAAAGAGATATAAAAGCATGGACGATAGACCCGATCACAGCATTACAGAATTGTTAAAACCATAGTTGAAAAACTCAGGTGAGTACTCATGAGACAAACTGATCTGGCACGTACTCCCCCAAAAACTGGTCTATTACTCATAAATCTGTAACAAAAAGTCAAACGATTGGAAAAACATATCAGTCCAGCCATAAAAAGCAATCAAATTCATCATTTTTGCACCATTATTGTCATGCTTCTGACCTTTTCAACTTATTGAGCATTGATCATTTGTTTGCAGGCAATATTATAAGATTCGGAGTGAGCATTGAGCAAATTTAGTGAACTTATCAGCTGCATTTGATAAGCATGTAACACTTTTTCTTTTTTTCTTTTGTTCTTTCCCTTCATTCTAGCTTCCAGAGTTTATATTTTTTGTCTTTTATTTATGATTTTCATTTTGTTTCTTGTAGCTGCTAGGATTTTTGTTCCAATTTTTCTTTTTTTTCTATTTTGCTAGGATTTCATTTCATTTTTCCAAAAGAAAAAAGGTGGAAAAACAGCATCTGCAAGCAACAGATGTTGTGGCAAGCCTAAAGACCTTGCTTGGAAACATTTTACAGAAAGTGCAAAGCCATGAATGGTGATATGTGAATGGGTCAAAAATCTGGCAGAAAATGCAATAAAAAACATTAAGAAACATATCTACAACCACATACAGCTCCTCAAAATTATGAGAGCCCACCAACAGAAAGGAGGTTGTGCAGTTGGGAATCACACAATTTGCCACCAGTTTCATCAAATTGCAGAATACGGCAGTATCTTTGCCATCTCTTATGTAGATGTTTGTGACCACAAGATGATTGGACAGTCCTCACCTGAAGAGGTCACAAGGGGAAAGGGTCGAGAAGACCATTTTTGATGTTTTGTTTGTCCAACATATGGATGAAATCATAAAGATAAGTTTAGATTAATTTGCTAAGTTTTTAATTTTCTGATTTTCTTTTTATTTTTCTGATTTTGTGTAATTTTATTATTTTAATTTTATATACTCTTGATTTGCGCAGTTGGTTAGGGCTCTACAGTTGGTGGGTGGGACTGAGTTTTTCTGTGCGAGGTCATGGACAAGACCAAGGAGACCACCAACATTTGTATGGATCAAACAAAAACAATATAAACACATTTGGCACATTATTGCTCAGTGTTTAAAATGAACAACTCCACTAACACATTCATGTTGCTACCTTTCATTTGAACCCGAAGTTTTTCTGTGTCAAACTCTTCAAGGAATATTTTTGAGATTGTGGATTTACCTCAGCACATGTTTGGAAAAGATGGTCCCTAATGAAGCCCTTAGATACATTGTTCTTGATGAGTTGCAGATTTATAAGGGCACAAAAGGAAGGTTGGTTTTTCCACCTCTACAAATTCAAAGGAGAACGAATTTGCAGCCAAGTAAGAGAGTGTATATCTTAACCAAAGCTTAAGTTGATTTATACCCGACACTCTGAATGTCAAAGTGAAGAAATTCAACCAAGCGCAAGTAAATGGCAGTAGTAACTATGACTCTCTTAAGGTAGCCAAATGACTCATCATCAAGTTAGTGGCTCGCATGAATAGATTAACAAGATTCCCACTGTCCCTATCTACTATCTAGCAAAACCACAACCAAGGGAACAAGCTTAGTGGACTCACCAAGGAAAGAAGACCCTAGCAAGTTTGACTCTAGTCCGACTTTGTGAAATGACTTGAGAGGTGAAGAATAAGTGGGAGTCGTTTCAGTGCAAGTATAATACCACTACTTTCAACACTATTTTACTTATTACATGAGACAAATACAGGGCAAGGCACCCGTTTTTGGCCTTAAGGTGCATTCAAGTAGGCCAATCCAAGCGGAAGACATTGTCAAGTGAGGAGTTCAGTTGGGGTGGCACATTTGTTAAAAGATAACACGTGTCATAAGATGAGCTCAACGAGAACAAAAATCTTGTGTCGAACAAAAGGGTAAAAGCTTATTTGATTTTGACTTTCAGTATGGATACAAACCATCAAAGCATGGACTATTGATCTTTTAGACTTGTTGCTAGTAGTACAGGGATGTTCAATATGTAATCACAAAAAGTGGCATATTCTTCAGCTGCCAATTTTTTCTTTGCCCATGCCATCTCATTTCATGTGGCATGTTCTCCCTACTTCAAACAAATGGTTGTAACAAAGGAACTGAATGAAAATTTTGTCAAATTTTGTGACTTCAATAAATAAAATGTCATGAATTGTTGTTCATCATCAAGGATTAACAACTTGCAATAAATAAACCATCATGAACCGTTGTTTATTGCAAATGATTGGTGACATCTTGATTCAATGCACAATAGCGTATGGCAATACCTTTTGCCAACCACACAAAGGTGACGATATTGGGATTTTACTGCCTATAGACAAGGGAAGGTTTTTCATAGCAATGAACACTCTACACATTTGTAGTTGGAGAATTCCCCGAGCTAGATCTATCCTAGGTGCAGCCGCTATAGTAACACATGCTACATCAACAATGTATGTTGGTAGCTCGCAGATCATCCCTAGTGATCAGTGTTTGCACCCAAACATCTTTAAAACAGGTGCAAGCATTTGCACCTTGAGTAAAACAAGCTCAAGATCAAAATCAAAAAACTTTAGGGGGCCCAAAATTTCCATGTTAGATTTGAAAACAATTTATCATCAGATGTGTATTGAAGTAGAGAGTACTCAAAAGACTGCATTCATGACCAAGCAAGAATTGTTTGAATGGTAACTTGTGCCCACTAGATTGTGTTATGCATCAACAATATTATGAGACAAATCAATTAAAGCTTGAGGCAATTTATCAATAGGTTTGCTATTGTCAATGCAAATAATGTATCGGAATTCAACGAGGGCATGGGCAGGCAGTTAGAGCATTAGGATTAACTAAAGAAGCAAAATGCAGGAAAAATCATGACTTGCAGCTTGAGCTGATTCTTGCAGCATAAAAATCATATGTTTGACCTAAAAACCATTTCTTTCAAAAATATTCGTGATAAAATCACCAAAAACTCACCCCAAGCCAATAAACTCATGATTTTGACTGCTTTTGATTGGTTTTTGGTCTTTTTTTCAAGGCCAGACAATTTTTTCTTTTTTCATAAATGCTATCCCTATTCTTTAGCATTTTTTGTCAATTGCAAGACTTTTTTTTTCCAAAACTCTAACCTGATCTTTTCCAATTAAATTGTGATTTTCTGAAAAGATCTTTTGCCAATTTATTCCTCAGAACAATTTTTTCTGCTCTGGGATCAACAAAAGAAGAGCAATTTGCTCATCAATATTTCATATGTCTAAGATCTATGGTAGGTGGAATTGTGCTAGAGATAATCCTAGTGAACATTGACGCCGATCTTAACTTCATTGTGACAAATTAATTTGACCAAGGTGAGGATTTTCATTAGAGCCACACAATATTTCAAAACATCTACAACTAGATTCTCAAAAATGACAATGACATTGAATTCACTTTTAAAGTTAGGGGATTACTTCTCAAATAAGCCACAAATACAATACATCTTCACACCTTAACATGAAATATTTGCAAAACTACATTAAGTAGGCAAATATTCAACTCCATTTCTTAGAGTTTGATGCTTCAACATGTTAGCAATGCTCATGCAACAAGATATACAATAGCGTATCAAAGAGAAAAAGTTTCACAAGCAGCATTCACTCACCCTCCATATGAAAAGAAATTATGCATCGGTTCAACCAAATTGGAATTGTTAACCCTGAGATTTATTCTCAAAGAAGGTGCAATAAACCTCCTAAACATTGAAGATGAAGATTTGCACAACACCTACATCAAGTAGGCAAATCTTCAACTTCCATTTAAAATTGAGTTTGTGCTTCAATAAAATGTTTTGGGAGCACTACTTAAGCAACACTCATCTAGTTACATATCCCTATAAACTTTTCGAAAGCAATGGTCAATAGCCCTACATATGAAAAAAAATTGAATGTGTTAGAACAAGCAATAAGAATTGTCATCACTACTTAATTGGAAAGAAGACTGTAGCAAACACATAGTGTAGGCCCTTACCATCATTACAAAAACAAATGACTTGTAATATAATGAACATTTCAAAAGGATGCAATTTGTGACAATATAATGTGGTAATTAAGTACCAAAAAGGGTTAAACAATATGGTGGAAGACAAGATATAATACTCTCCTATGAATTTAGCATAAAGAATGGTTATGAACTTCTAAAAATTACCATGTCAAGTGTTGAAGAAAGGGTGAAATGAAGATAGTGACTTTGGCAATGTATATGCCAAGTGTCGGAAGGGTAGGCTAGTGTCTATGTTGATTTGTATGGTGAAACATGTTGATAACCATGATCAATATTCTTCTTGGCTAAGATTATTTTCTATAATGAAGAACCACTAAATTGGTTTAGGCACAAGGTGAATGAATGTTAAATGAAGAGGGCTAATAAATATCCTCAAAAATGGAGAGAAACCTATTAAAGGTATATCCTCAAAAATGGAGAGAAACCTATTAAAGGGCAACCAAATTTCCATAAGAGCTATCTAGTACAAAATTTTAAATCAATCACACACACCTTCCACTAGGTCTCCAATGCTCTAAAATGTAAAACTATAAGCACAAAAGGATTTTTCACATCACATTTTGTCTTTTAGCTTATCATTTGTAATTTTGTTATCTAAAAAAACCCTCATTAATAGGTCATTAAGAGTAAGGAATAAAACTTTGACCATATTATTTGCATTACAAATGTCTTAAGGCATAGCCAAGACATATATAGTAAGTTACATCTAGACAAAATAACAGCACTGTTTGAGCTACTAAAATGCATGCTTGTGCTAGAAAATCAATTTTCTCACAAGCCTATTAAGGGTAATATTAATTTCCATAGAGCGGTGAACAAATAATATTTGCTAATGTTGCATAAACAATAAACTTAGTCAAAGAGAGAAAAGACATTCATTATTGAGGTAGAATGCAAAAGTGTATTGAAAGTCATATCAATTGAGGGACTTACTAATACCTAGCATAAAGACTCAAAATCCACCCTAATACCTAGCAATAAAGACTCGGAATCCACTCTAAGGTTATTCAAGTTGTCAAAACAAAACAAAAAAAACTTACAAAATTTTGCACATCAAGACAATTTGACAATAGAACAATTCAAGCTTATCAATAGTTAAACTACAAGCTTAATTGGTATGTTGTTTGCCTCTTATTTAACTTTCCTAAAACAATAGGTTTGGCACTCAAATACGAAGTTGATAACAATGGATTGACATTTTTCAAGATACAATTATGTAAAATGAAATATTTGTTTTAGTGTGCCTCAAGTTGTCAAAATTTTAACATTTATGGCACTTCGTTTTATTTACTGCAAACTAATGTATCTAGCTACTAGGGCAACTAGAGATGCATCTAAGTGCAACTACACAAAGCAAACA